>JARHVA010009992.1:0-202500 GCA_037957365.1 Torreya grandis
CATACCCCTATTGAATCTACAAACTGGTGTAAGTACCATATATAATGTGAGTGTGGAGAACATGCTTCTGAAGCATGCCCCCACTATAATATGGAAGTTTAAAAATTATGTATGCCAAGTCACCATGACATTACCCCACTAATATTCCTCCTCTTTAAGGTGAGGGTAATATATTACCTAATAGGTAGCTCACCTAAAAAGGCTAAGACAACTATGAATCTACGGATGTAGCCTTGTAGCATATAGAATGAAATATGTCTAGGTAGATGTAAAAATGAAGCATATATAACCAATATGATCACATGTAAACTAAGATGCATGATAAATATCATTGAAAATATTAGATAGTAATAATACAAGATCAACAAGAAAACAAACACAAACACATGATCACTTAAAAGAAAGTTAAATGTAAATTGTCCAAGGGTACCACAAACAAGGGGAATGTTCAAATGCCATAAAATCCAATGGGTATGAATTAGTAAAATATCCATAAAATAAAGGAAATGAGATATTAAAATGCATAATAATGTAATGGCATATTCAAATTTACAAGAAGTCAATCATAGGCACATGGGCTACATACAATGGAACATATCAAAAAGATAAAAAAGTAAGGAAATAGTAAAAAGGAAAAACACTCAAGGAAGTGTGTAAAGGAAAAACACAATCAACTAGCAAAAGCATATCATTATGGTTTATGGATTGAATGTGTTACCAAAAAAAGTCTAGTACATAGCATATGAATAACCTTATGTGATGCATAATCATGGATAATAAGCATGTGTAAGTACATATTTAAACTCAAACATGATAGTGTAGAGTGATCATTAAATCATATATCCTATATATATCAGGATCATGGAATATGGATTCCCCTAATGTACTAATGACAATAATAGAGGGAATTCCCAACACCCATAAGTGTATCATGTATCTATGTATGCCTATGTTTGTATATTTAGGATTAAATGATATGCTAGTCATCAACATGAAAATAAACACATATATGCCAATGGGTCAATAGAACATGTAGGTTCCAAAAGTGTTTATGGATTTTTCATCATTTGTTTTGGCATTTATTTCATGTAACATATTTATGCAAGTGCATGATGTTCATTGAAAATTTTAAATGTTTTTATTCAAGTGTAATAAGGTGGTATACACCTTTTCCCATTTTTTTTGTAACTGTGAATGGTCCCAACCAATTTGGTTTGAAATTTCCTTTCTTGTCTTTTTTTGAATTGGTGTTATTTTTATTTTATTTTAGTACTAGGTCACCCACATCAAAGTCACATGGCCAAACCTTTTTGTTATATGCTTGTTTAAATCAATATTCTTAGACATAGAGGTGTTTGGTAGCTTGTGTGTGTTTTTCACTTAACTATTCTAACTAATGCAATATGTTTTCATTGTATTCATTATCTATGACAATGTATTTAAAATAAACATGTAACAAAGGTATTTTAAGATCAATTGGTGGAACTACCTCTATACCATATACCAAGGAATAAAATGTACCTTATATGGGTGTAAAAACACTGGTGTGGTATGACCATAAAACATAAAGCATCTGTTGGTGCCAATTAGTATTGTAATGTTTAAACATCTTTCCAAATATCTTGATAATGGTTTTAATTATTTCCTCTACCTACCCATTACCTTGTGGGTAATAAGGTGTAGAAAAAGTATGTTTAATTTTGTATTGACTACAAAATCATTTGACATTTAAAAAAAAAAAGATGATACATTATAAAAAATGATATCTAAGGAATTCCAAAATGGGATATAATATTTGTCATTAAAAACTTTCATATTTCATCCCCTTCATTAAACTCAAGGGGAATGGATTCCACCCATTTTGTAAAATATTATATGGCTGTAATGGTGAATTTATGTCCAGTAATAGATATAAAATTAATTTTGCTAATCAAATAAAAACTCCATAAGTAAAAGGGCCAAGGTGAATAAATTGGTTGATCTCATGTGATGGTGCATGATTCAAACTACTATGCTTTTGGCATTCTAAACATTAATTTATATGTTAGATACATTTATGTTTCATTGTAGGCCAATAATAAGCTTGGCATAATAATTTCTTAGACATGGCCCATCTACTAGAGTGACCTCAACATTTGTTATGCATTTATAAGAGTGTTGTGTGTGATTCATCTTTGTTTAATCATCAAAATAATTATCCATAAAAACCTCATTTTAATAAATCATTTCCAATAACAATGTAGAGGAACACTTCACATTGTAATTTTCATTTATAATTTTGTGTAAAATGACCTAGTATATAATCTTGATAAAGAGAAATATAAATATCAATATACCATTATATGTTTATAGTAATATGGGTAATATAAATAATTACCAAGGCATTCATTTTATTAGACTAAATGGAAGATTTCATATATGTTATATTGCAAATTTTATGTGATCATCTCAAAAATTCATCAAGGATGTTTCACTTACCGTAACATCTACATAGATGTTATATTTATGTGGGATAATACCGAGATAAAAAGTGTCAAATATTTATGTGATTTTATTGACCATTTATTTATATGGAAAAATATTCCCTTCTTTACTTTGGTAATGATTAATAACTTGGTTAAAAACAAATTGAGAATCACCAAAAACTTGGATGTATTTTATATCTAGATTGTAAGGTATGGATAATTTTATGATCAAGGATTCACATTTTACTATATTATTGGTGAAATAAAAATATAATTTGTAAGAGAAAGGCATGTATTCACCCTTGGAAGTAAATAATACAATTTCCTACACCTATGCCAACACCTACTCCTATTTGACATTTTGATCCATCAAAAATTATTATCCATGGAAAGGAAGATATATTATATGGCTCTAACTCATCTCAAAAAACTTCTATGAGTGGAAAGGAATCTAGTAAAGGAGTTATAGCCAATTATCAATTGTGACTTGACATTTTATTGAATTTTGGGCTAAAATTTTTAGATCAAACTCTGTAAGTTGCATCACCCATTTTCCTATGCAACTGGTGAGGTGTGTTTTATTCATAAATAACTATAATGGATCTTCTTTATTTGTGACATGAACCTCATTATTGAGAAAGTAATGTTGTATCTTTTAAGTATCAAAAAGCAAGGATAAAAATAATTTTTCCATTACTGAATATTTACATCATAATTAAACAAATGGCATCTGATGTAATATATTACACATTGTTTATGATCACCATTATAATGTGTGGTCCCCAAGGTCCTCATGAGTGGCCAAAATATAAATAACTAATGGTCTATTTGGAATAAGAGGCATGAGTATGGGTGGGTTTTACAAATATGTTTTGATTTGATCAAGGCTTTGTTGACACATGTCATCCCATATAAATTTGGTGTCTTTATTTAGCAAACATGTAAAAGGAAATATTTTGTCAACCAATTGAGCTATGAAGCATATACTAGTCTAAATTCAGTCCTTCAAAGATTATAACAATTTGAGATTGGTTGGCGGTGGTAGTTAAATAATGGATTTTACCTTTGTTAGACCAACCTTGATTTCTTGTTGATAGATAATGTATCTAAAGGGTATTTCTTGATGAAATGTTGAAAACACACCTTTTGGGATTTAATCGAACATTGAACTTATGTAAGCATTCAAATATTTGTCTCAAATTGGTAGCATG
This sequence comes from Torreya grandis, assembly GCA_037957365.1. Lineage (NCBI taxonomy): Eukaryota > Viridiplantae > Streptophyta > Pinopsida > Cupressales > Taxaceae > Torreya > Torreya grandis. The sequence continues at coordinate 3,677 of JARHVA010009992.1, forward strand.
TTTTTGAAAACATTTAGATTTGGAAATTAAATCATCAACATAGTCCTCAATTTTTTATAAAGTCATGGAATATATGATTCATGTCCCTTTGATATGCGGACTCTATGTTACTTAGCCCAAAAGGCATGCATGTATAGCAAAATATACCCCAAAAATTGTAAATGCCATATTTTATTTATCATTAGGGTTAATTTTGATTTAGTTATATTCTAAAAATCTTTCCATAAATTAAAATATCTCATATCCAGTTGTAGAATTAGTAATCATATCGATATTATGTAAAGGAAAATCATCTTTTGGAGAATATTTGTTTAAATCTCAATAATTAGTGCAACATCACATGCCACCATTAGTATTTTTTATGGGTACAATGTTAGACACCCATTAGGAATGTGTAATAGTGCATATAATACAATGTCTAAAAACTTCTAATTTTCCACTCTTACCAATAATGTTACCTTTGGATGCATTTTTTGAAGATTTTATTTGATAGGTTTTGCATGTGGGTATAATAATATGTTATGCATTGACATCAATAGATTGATTTCAATCATATTTGAATAATTCCAAGAAAAAAAATCAATATTATTAAGGACCTATTGATAGGTTTTTCCTTCATCCTCCTACATCATTACAACCAATATAACTAGTTGAGGGTCTTTATCAGTTCCATAGTTGTATTATACAACTTATTCATTTAGTAAAATGGATCTCTATTTGATAAATTACATCATAGGAATAGTATGTGATGTATCATGTTGGACATTAGTATTGTCACTTTCACTAGAGTAGGCATGAGTAGAAGTGGAATGCAGAAACCTATTCTTATGATAAAAGGAATGGAGATTAGTGTATGCCCCAAAATACTCTAGTAAGGATTCATCATTGGATAATGAATATAAGTTGTTGGAACATAAAAAATATATAGATATGTCCATAGTAAAAATGATTGAAATATTCATCAATTATGGCTCAATAATAGGAAAAGAAATAAAAAAACCTTAGTTGGCCTAGGGTTTAAAGTTTTCATGAAATGTTTAACTTTAATTTGATATGGATCCTATTTTAGTGGTTAGGGTTAAGGATATATAAATGATAGGGTAAAAGGGTGAATATCATATCTACAATAGGCCAATTAGTACTAAACTTAGATGAACCATATGCTAGATTTATAATGTTAAGATACACAATTAATGGGAAGTAAAACTATGCTAGATATAAAAATGACATAATAAAAAATAATTAGTTGTTTTTTATGTTAATTTAGTGTTAGATATAGTATAGGAAAGAATCAAGCATGAATTAGATTGTAGATCAATTATCATATTCTATATTTGGTGCCTCTAAATCTTTGGACACTTGTGTCAGCCTTGGATAATTATGTTGATACTAGTGTCTAGTTAGACACTAGTGTCTTGTACATAATAATCACTAAAATATGATGTACCCACCTAGATGCTTCTAGGTTTATATTTACCTTCACTCTGGTGCATTTAGATCTAGATCATAGACTATTATTCTTAGTGAAATGGCAAAACCCTATTTTTGCATCTTCAATGTGACCTTACATAAAAATGGGTTAGTGGGAACATGGTGTTGAGTTGACCTGAAATGACATTTTTGTCAAGGGGCACTATATATGTAGCAAATAATCTAGAAGAGGGCCTCAAACTCATGTAGTTATCCCCTACATGTGGGATTGTGTGTGAATCATGAAATGTGTAAATTAAGTACAATAGTGACCTAGATTTTAACTTGGTGAATATGAACTCATGACTAATCAATTATTACTTTAAACATGTATATTTTGTTATTACTTTGACTAATATCACAATAGGGTAGAATATGGAAACTTTTGGTAACTTGAGTGCTTCTTGAGTGTTATTGTAAGTTGATTACTAGGTATTCATAGGTGTGGAATGAAAGAGGGTTGATATTATATTTATGTCAATCCTATTAATAGATAAATCACATTAAATAAATTAGGCTACCATTATAATATATTACATTTTTTAATTGGATGACTCTAGGGAGCTAGACACTTATGTTGGTCTAGGACAGTAATGTTGACATTTTTGGTTGACCTAGACATTAGTGTCTAAGGAGAAGGAGAGAAGGTATAGTCTCAAAACTTTTATAGGTGTAAGATAACTAAATTTTCATAATTTTGAGAAAGATGAGATGTTTGTGTCATCAATATAAGGCTAATCAGACTAAGAGATAAGCCAAGATGCACAAGATATAACAGATGTGAGGCTTACAAAAGAAAGTCATGTGTGGAACTAAAAAGAATAGATAGGGTAATGAGTTTTCCAAGTGTACATGATTGAGGTTATACATAATAAAAAAATATCATCTACAATGATGGAGAAATTTTCTACTACTTAATTACCTCTGAAGGTTGCTCCCAACACAAAAGGCCTTCCCTCTTACAATATTCCTACTTAAAGAGGAATGCCTACTTATTAAATCAAACATGTCATTCAAGGTATCAAACTAAGAATATAACACCACTAAATTTGATTACAAGACCATAATCTTGATCCTATAGTAGATCAAATCCTATGCTCTATGATAGGCAAAGGGAAATACATCCAATTTTTTACCCATGCTCACAAGTGGATCTATGTCTATAACAAGCTAATACATTATCAAATAAGAAGTGACATTGAAAAAGTCAATAATTAAGTATTTAATTAGTATATTCTACACCATTTAAAAATTCACAACACATGAACTCACATGTACAGACATACATATTAGTATATAATTATAGAATATAGGAATAAAACAAATCAACTAACTAAAATTGTGATTAAAAACTAAAAAATTAAAAATTAACTTACTTGGATCCCCCTTATGCCAGTCATAATTTGAGTCCTCAATGGATCTCATCTCCACCTCATCCTCCCTGGTAGTGGGATCTTATCTTATTAGAGCTTACTCTCCCTCTCCTATAAATATTTCCTATTCTCCCTCTTTTATATCCACTAATATTTTTTATGGTTTCTACTATCATTGTTGGTCTCTAGTTGGTAACCCCTATACCACATGGACTACCATTGTAGTATCTTACTCTATACATCCCCATCCTATCACTAACTAATGAAAAATGAGTCTTATAACTCCCAAGGCCTAGCCTCATCCTTTTCCTTGTGTTTAACATACCTTTCTAATGATTAGAGTGCTTATTTTTAGTGGATACCACCATAACATCCCTATCCCTAAGTCTCAAAACTTTATCTCTCCTTAATAAAATACTTTGGGAACTTGGATATTGTATGCATAATTTATCTTGAATTTTTATGTTACCTGAGTTATAGGGCATGACTCAAGCTCACATTACATGCCTCACACCTAACATGTACTCTTGTATCCCATGCCTCATACCTGAGCTATAGGCCATGAAGGTGATGGCCTCATTTCTTCACTTACTTGCCATGGCATACTATGTCTAAGTAATCATGTATCCCACTATCAAAGTACCCAGTACATGTGGTACATCTCAGACTAGTGCCATACATGCCCACGTTGAGCCCTTAATATCCCTACATATCTAATAGTAGTTCCCCTCTAATAAGGGATCATATGATCATATGTTTAACACATAATTATGGTCATGTGATTAGTATATAGAGTTATCTATCTATAGATATGATAAAGATCTTTTTAAGTATGAGATAATACATATTGGGATCATGTGAACCTATTATTATGCTACCCAATGTTACAAAAAACTAGAATGAAGCACTATAAGAGACAATATGTCCTCTAATCCCCTACCAATCATGAGTCTAAGATTATAATATTCACCTTATGCAGGGTGGGGATTGATTCTCTCTTGACCCCTATAAGCCTCAACCCATTCTTTGAACTCATGTTGGTTACAACCACATTCATAAAGTACTCACCCCGTCCTTGGGCCTCTCATATGTCCATATTCTCCCTTAATGTCACCATCCTATTAGTAATTTAAAATCCCAAAGTTTGGTATAAATCAACCAATGTGATATTTGACTCTCTTGAGACCTATGGAAATTGGAAGGTTTTTGGTTTATGTCCCAATATGTGAAAAATTCACATAATTACCAATTGGTTTGGAAAATTATCCCCACATATGAGGTTCATATCCTTAATATATCAAGTAAAATGGTCTGATCTTTTATCTATAGTCTGATCACTCTAAGAATCCATTATTGTTCTTTAACACTACTCTTTCAAACAATAATCCCCAATAATAATAAAAAAATAATCCATATTATTCTAAGTATCTCAAAAATTAATTTATACCCTAATATATAAAAACTACTATTATATTCAGGAGGTAGTTTCAAAAATACCATGATGGTTTCAAAATATTTATTTTTTGTAGACTAAAAGTTACACAATCATCAATGTATATTTGTAAACACTATGACCATTATGGGACTTTTGGTCTAAAAGATTAACGGTTACATAACTATCATAATAGTTACATAATCGTAGATGTCAAAATGTAACTAATACTTATGGTTCCACCAAATGCCATAGGTTTTGTCTGCCATAACATTAAACCTAGAAACACATATTTAAAAAAAAAGATAAAATATAACCCAACACATTTTACCTCTTCCTATAATTAACACTACTATGAACATTTTGACATTAAAAATTTTAAATATCACTTAACCTAAGCTATTTTTCAAATAAAATTTGTAAACCTATGTTTTTGCATAAAATTTGAGAAAACTCATATGTGTTTGTGCCCCACATAATACAAATATAAGTCCTACCATTCTCTCCTCGTGCTCATAGGTTTGACTATAATATCATATAATTCCATCACCAGTAATCCAAAATTCCAAATTTGGGTAAAATTACAATCTACAAATGATTTCCAAATTGGGTAAGGTTTTTCTATTTATACCTCAATATTTACTATTATTTTTTTAAAAATTTATCTATGAAAAATCCCTATTAAAAGATTTATTTTATGAATTATTGAAAAAATATGAGATTTTTTTAGGTGATTAGGGTCATTATGTTCTCTTCATCTAGTTTATATATGTCATGCCAATCGAGGTAATGTCCAATGACTATATGCAATAGGATATAAAATGTTTTAAAAGTAAATTACTTATTTTTGGAGTGAGTTATGGATCATCTAATCTCCTACTCTAAAATATAATTGTTTAAATTTAACTCTAATCTAATTACTTGTGAAGGGAAGCACACTACTTGCTGAATTTAAATAATTTTATAAATTACATACTTGTTTTGGGATTGATTTTTGGATCATCTAATCTCCTTATCTAATATCTAGTTACTTAAATTCAACTCTAATATAATTTATTGTGAAGGTAAAAATACTTCTTCCTAAATTGAAATCACACACTACTAATCTAGTTTTATAAAATTGAAATCGCATAAATGTAAAGCACAATATTTAATCCTATTTTATGAATTGAAATTATATGAATGTAAAACACACTATTTAATATAATTTGAATGAAATTAAATTTCATGGAAAATAAGTGCTTGGAAAGGAAATGTTTGAAAGTAATTTATTGAAGGTTAAACATAAAAAAACATTACTTTACATGAAAATAATTAACAAACCTAAAACACATACTAATGCATAATAAATAAATAAATAACAAATAGACCCTTCTTATTTTAATGAGTGGTCCCTTTCTCCTCCTCAAAATATTATTAAACACTCTTAATTTTGGATATAATTCATGAACTCAATTTTTTATAAATATGGAAATTTTCTTATAATACTAAAACAATGGTAATATTCTGACTAATAACTCCTTAATTATATTCTAACCATTCATCAAAATGATGTTTTTTAAATATCACAAAATTTACAACAACTTGTTCAAAGATAGAGTAAAAATTAACAAGATAATATCTTATCTAAGATTTTTTTTACTTCATAACAACATCCTTTCCACTTTCATAGGAAAATAGGTGGAAAACATTGTATTCTAGTTCTTGTTTGATTCCTTATCTACTAATGGTGATTTTTTTTTTATTTCTTTGGTATCTATAACCATTTAAATATAATTTAGTTAGATTATGTATTTACATTCACTTTGTGACAAACTTCCATAAATACAATTACTATATATAGATATACTATTGTTGGAAATTATATATTTATAATTCAAAGTGTCTCCAATATGTCTTAAATTTACTTATATATCGTAATAACATCTCAATATCAATAATTCATACCATTATAGTGATCATGAAATATGATTGGATATCTTTGGATCAAAATTGGTGACTTTCACAACTAGGCTGGGGATATCTGGAGCTAGACAAAAGCCTAGTAAGCTAACATGTGGAATATTTAGAGCTAAAAATTTCTTAAAAAAATTATCTTCATTAGTTATTTGGATTCTAAAAACATATTCTCTTGACTATAGCATTTAATTAGGACATGTAAATATAAAATTGGTGTGTTTTCCATGTAATTGTTAGAACATAGTGGTCAAAATAGATAATAATTCCTTACATAGTATGACCAAGAGAAGTAATTCATTCTCTATCTTAAATTAATAATGAGTCCTATTATGATAATCCAAATATATTTAAAGGAAGGTTATTAAGGGAAAATGAAGGTTATTACTTGGATATAATGATCTATTTTATGGACTCATCATTTCCCCCACACTTTTCTTCTTGAAAGTCCTCTTGAAAGATAGGGTCTCCTATAATCTCTGACAAGTTCCATCTCTTCCATTTTTTTACTGAGATCATGCATGTTATAGTATTTATCCCAAATTAATTTCTTTGGATTAGTATAGCCTTAAAATTATTTCACCCAGGCCCTCCATCTCTCAAATCGATCTAGTGCTTGAGGTGTTGTGTTTCTCCATGGAGACATATGACTACGTATCAACAAGGGTATGCACCTCATACTAATCAATTACTTTCCATATATCTATGCAAATTATTGTATCATTTCTACAATAATTTTGGCTCTTCTAAAACACCAACTAAAATTTATATGATAAATGACATCTCTTCTTTTCAAATGAATACTAAATGCATCCCATCTCTTATCACATGTAACAAGGAATTTGATGAAAATATTTTGATTATATTCCTCAAAATCATGAATTCATTAATGCATGTTGTCTATATAATTCTCTTTAATCCTTGGAATATATAAAATATTCTAGAAAATGGGATAATTTTTGATTGGATTAGGTAATTCAGGCCTCATAAGGATCCCAACAATTTTGACTTTCTCAAAATATTCCTCTGTTATCTCATTCCAAGAAATTTCATTTTGTAAATTAGAGATGTAAACATTAGTCTAAATTTATCCTATAAACAAATTGATAAAAAATGATGAAATATTCCTTATAAGGAAGTTACACAATAAAAATTCACATGAGATCTATTGACTAGGGGAGATTTAAAAATAGGCCTCTAAAAATTATCTATCATATTCAAAATCATGAGGTAACCCAAATTAAATTATCAATATTTTCCATCTATAAAACTGATCTTGTAAGAAGATACCATACCTGAAGGCAAGTCTTCTACATCAAAGGCATTTTTCTCTTATTTCACATGTTATTTGTAACATGGATTCAACCTTTCCTTTTTAATAGTTATCTTCATGAAATTCCCTTTTTAACTTTTTATTTTCTATCTTGGTTCCCCTTAGATTTTGACATGTTCCTTCTCAAGTATCCATAATGTTAGTATAAGACCAATTGGGTTTGCACATCATGATCTACTTAGATTATGGGAGTTGCTAAGGGAGTTACTATTATCATTTCATTCAAATCAACAATATCAATATATTTATTAAGTGATTGACTCCTAATATCTTATAACTCTTGTTGAAAATATGAAATAGTTTCTTCCTTACCTTTGAGCATTTTCTTGAGGAAGGAAATATCTTCTTATTGATGTTTGATATCTTCCTCCACCCTAGATAATTTCATTTATTATTGATTCTTTTCCTCTTCATGATGGATAGAGTGATAATATTATTATTCTAATATTGGGTATTTACCATTTTCAACAACTATCCTAGAGGAATATGGTTGAGAAGGTGTTTCCAGTTGTTCTTCCACTATGAATACTTTAGCCATGGCTATAAGCTCCTCAATTTATATGGTTGTTTCCTCTATTATTATTTCATCCTCTATAGGTTATTCAATTTCAAGAGTTTCCTCATTTTATTCAATAGTTATTTTTTAATTAAAACTTTCAAGGATCTATGTAACATCATTTTTTCAAAGTCATCCTCTTCATAGAGGATAAGTCTCCTTCTTGTCAAGTTTTATAACATAGACCCCTTAGTTGGAGTCTTTATTATTGTAATATATCTCCAACCCTTGGATGTAAAATTATTAGAGCTTATTCCTCATCATCATATATTTATATAATTGTAATGGTTTATGTGGCTAGTTTATGAGATTCACTTGAGGTGGCTCTAGGGGTCTTTATTTCTCTCAATATCCTTTTCTTTATTGGGTCTAGAGATTGTTGTTCTATTATGGTTTATTTTGTAAGACTGAAAATAGGTGTGAGAAAATAATATAGTGACATTATTTTATATTTATAATTTTTCTTGATCCTTTATTCCAAAAATTCATGAAATTTTACCTCTCTATTAACTTTCTTCAGAAAGTGACATTAGAAAATTAATTCAGTTAATCCATGGTGCCTAACTAATCCAACACATTAGACATAATTATATTATATGACATGAAATTTAACATGAATAAAATTATATACTTCACCCTCCACTCAGGGTTATCCTCTCCATGCCTGAGATGGTTTGAGATTCTCATTGCATCTCCAAATATTAATCTATTTTGTCCATAAAAAATGAGTAGTTTAATTACCTTGTCATCTATAATCCTCTAAGGTTATGAAATACTTTCCATTTTTATCCCATTATTAATTACTTGTGGGTTATAAATAAATTCAATCATTGGTTCTTCTTCCACATGGAAAACTTGAATCAAATATCTATATGAAGGTTTACTAGTTATGTACATACTAGTTTTAAGAATGCCAAATAACTAAATGATAATGGAGTTTATTAATAGTATTTTGGTTCCCTTCAATTTATAATTATATCCTTTTAAATTTATGATGAATTATTAAACTAATTTCTCATCATATCCATGAAAAATTATGATAAAATACAACCATCTTACCTCTTCAAACACATTTGCCACTACTTCATCTTTAAGGAGGAGTTCTACAGATTCTAGTTCAAACTTCTTTTTCTATCCTATTTGTATAATTTGGATGGATTTATAAATATATAGGATATAAAATTGGTAAGAAGTAATATAATTAACAATGTTATTTTAATGTGGAGAATATTGAGCAATTTTTTTAAAAAAAATAATGAACTAGTATCCATGTCCCAAATATCTAGGATTCAGATTCAGTTACCAATATTATACATTCTTGGGAAGGTAAAACATTTATTATGGCATGTGATGGGATTTTAGGTGATTAAAATCAATCATTTTCCTCCCCCTTATACCAATTATGACACCATCCATTATTTAATTTGAAATTATGACCCTTTGTCCATCCCAAGTCATTTTTTTATCATGAGTGTCTTTTAGGAACCTTTTACTTTCACAAGTACTTTGCTTATATCATCCTAAGTGACATCATGTCCTCTTCATGATGTATTATCCTTTTGAAAAATACTTTGGATGTACATAATACACCCACTTTTGAGTCAATTTAATAAATATGTATTATAAAAATACCATCTTTTTAGAAATAACCCCTTCAGGAAAGTGGATATTGAAATGACAACATACAACTCAATTAATTTTAATTATAGAAAAATGAAGCATGAGCATTATATTACCTATGATCTCTTTTGCCTCAAATTTGACCATGTGTCTTAGGATGATGAAAAAGATAAGAATTTAGTCAAAAAGTACTACCTTTATTGATTTGTCTCATGAAAAAGTTTCCATTTGTTGGTTTTCAAAAATTTTACATTTTTTATTATACACACACAGACACACAAAGAGAGAATTTCCATTTACTAGTTTTTAACCCTTGTTTATTTAGACCCAACCCTATCCTTTGGTTATGATGAAAGAAATTGGTTCTTCCATATAGCCAAATTTTGATTGGGATTGAATCTACTTGTATAAATCCTCTTTTCTAGGAAGTTTATGATATAGCCTCAATCTATGTCCATTTACCAAAAGTGTTTTCCTATTTCCATCAATTTTCAATAGATGAACAGACCCATTATCAAATATTTTCTTAATTTAATAATCTCCTAATCATCTGGTGTGGATTTTACCTTTAAAATGATGATATTTAGAGTTAATTATGACAAATCACCTTATTTTAATTATATTTCATTGATGTGATGGTCATATCATGATTTATTTTGATATTGTATAAGCTCCATCTATTTCAATGATTCAAGTCTCATCTCATCTACTTCATTCAATTGAATTTTTTTAATCATTTTGTACTTTTGTCAAGTCTATGCCTACTTCCATTATTATGGTTAGTATCTAAAATTCAATTCAATTAGAAGTAATGGGTTATTTCCATATGGTAATTAATTTGTATAAAATAGTTTAGTAGACTTCCATGTTGTATTTTAGGCCCAAACTAATTCAGATAGCTTGTTTGCCAAAACCTATCTATTGATATCTACTATCTTTGTTATAATATTTTTTAATTATCTATTGTTGACTTTAATTTGACCATTGGATTAAGAGTGCTAAGGTGATGATGTTATGTAAGTGATATAATAGTGATATATGAAATATTTGATCATATTGGATGAAAATTAAGGTCCCTGATCTAAAGCTATGGCTCTTAGTGCTCCAAAGCACTATAGAATCATGCTGTATAATAAGTAAACAACTTTATCTTCATGGGAAAATGGTAGAGCTTAAAGTTTTTCACATTTGGTGATATAATCACTACATACTAAGATTTAATATTTTCCTTGAGATGCTAGATAAATGGGTCAAATGAAATCTAACCCCCATTTCTCAAAGGGTCCTAAGACCACTTCAGGATGAAGAGGCATTTCATTAAATAATATTATTTTTCACATCCTTTGACAAGGGTCATGTTTCCACACATAACTCTTCACATTATTATGAAGTGATTATTAGTAACATCCAACCCTTAAGATCTTATGAACATTCCTCTTGGTTAAATAATTACCTCCTCTTGGCTCATAATGGAAAGTTTTCAATATGTCATAGATCTCATCTTCAAAAACACACTTTCAAAGTACAAAATTAGTTCTACATTTGAAAAATATTACATTATACCATTTTTAATAATCAATATTTATGATTCAAAGTTTCATTTATTTATGAGTGAAATTATAGGGTAACCTCCTTTTAGCTTAATAATTATCCATATTAACAAACCAAGGTGAGTGTGATGAGACTATGAAAAATTATTTATTTGGAAAATTATCCTAATCTAGCTCATCTTCTCTTAAAACATTAAATCTTGATAACAGGTCAACAATTACATTATCTCTACCTAGATTATCAATGCTTATTATATCAAATTCTTGTAAAGTAGTAAACATCTAATCATCCTACCTCTTACTACTAGTTTGTTCAAAAAATATATTATGGATAAATGAACTATATAGATGAATATTTTATATCCAGTGATGTAGTGAATTTTTTTTTCATAGCATAAATGATGAGGAACTGATTTTCAGTGGTTGTATAGTTTATTTTAGTACGATTTAAGTTTTTATTAATGTAATATATAACATACCTCTTAATTTATTCATCTTTTTGCCCATGTACTACCCCCATTATTTTATTAAAGGAATCAATGTGTATATGAAAGGGTTGTTCCCAATAGGGTCCTCTCAATACTGGAGTATAAATTATCTTTTATTTTAATGCTTCAAAAGACTATTGACATTTTCCATACCACACAAGTTTGCTATCTTTGGTGAGTAAGGAAAACATAGGTGATACAATGTTACTTAAATCTTCAGTAAAGTGCCTATAATACCCTGTATGGTCTAGAAGGCTTTTGATATTAGTTTGGTTCTTGGGTGAGGGTATTTTTAATATGATGTTAATATTATTAAGATCAACATGCATTCCTATAGTTGAGATATTATGGCCATGAAAAATTCCTTGGTCTACCATCATTAGACATTTTTCATGGTTTAAATACAATGATATTGTTCATAATTGGTTAATACCTTGTCTATGTTATTTAATGCCTAATCAAATAAGTTTATATGTATTTTAAAATCATCCATGTATAATTCAACATAGTTGTTAGTGAGTTAATAAAATATGGCAAGGAATGTTATCTAAAGAGTAGTTGGTGCTTTACATAGACCAAAGCATAAAAATCTATATGCAAATGTCCTTTAAGGACATTTGAAGGTGGTTTTATCCTAGTCTTTAGGAGCTAATCTTATTTTTTTGTACCCAATAAATCAATATAAGAAGGAAAAGTACCTTTTTCTTACTAGATTGTCTAAGACCTAATCAATAATGTATAATGGGAAATAGTCTTTTGTATTAACTTTGTTAATTTTAGTATAATATAAAGATATAATCCATTTTCCATGATTTTAGGTAAAATTAGCAGAGGTAAAACCCATTGATTATCTGAGATTGGATATATGAATCACACCTATAATAGTTTTTCAATCTCAATTTTGACCCAATCTCTTAATACAAGGTTTAACCTTCTATGGGGTTATCTAGATGGTGTTATGTTTTGGATATAGATGTGGTGGGTGTAGACACATATGGATACCATTCATATCACTATATCCCTAGGTAAAATATTTTGTATGAATTTTCAATATGTCAAAGACCTTGGTTTCTCATTCATCAGTAAATCAAATATTTATGCTCAACAATTTGCATGGCTAGGTTAAAATTTGTTTTATTTCAAGATAGATTGAATTCAATTCCTTAAATTCACTCATTAAATATTTGAAAGGGAAAGGATGAGGTTGAAACATGTGGAAGGTGTATTTTTATTTTAATAAAAACTCACCTTATATAAATAATCCTAGTAATGGGTAGCAAAAAGCTAAAATGAAAGATTCTTGACTATTCTATGCCCAACTAACAACACCTTGTTAGAGAGATATGTGACCATAATTTTTATCATGAGTGTCTTCAAAATTAATTTTAAACTCTTCCAAACATGTTTTGGAAGCTTTTAGCACTAGTATGGTGACTTCTAGATCCAGACTGGTGAGTCCTAGATCTAGATCATCTACCTCAATATAGCCTATTAATTATTCCTCTGAATCATTTGCATGTTTTTAACTACCACCATCACTAGAGAGAGACTGTTTCCATTTTTTTAGGTTCATCTACACACAAGTTATTTATAAATTATATGGATGGTTTTTAAGGTGGATATAAAAAGATAATATTAACTTTTAGTCCATTTGAGATTATCATATCACTTGATCTACAATTTATAAAAGCTATTATTGTGGCTAGCTATGGCCTTCCTAGTATTAGTGGATAACCTAAATTTTAACATTTTGGATGGTGTATCATTATTCCATAGTATATTCCTTGGATTCTACTATAACTAAGGCATCCTCTCCCTTCTAGTTTGGCAATTGATTGTCAACCATTTATAAAATTTTGGAAGTTGGTTGAGATCTGGTTAGAGAGAGTGAATTTAGTGTGTTTGATGTCATTACATCTATATCATAACATAAATATAATAACACATTAGGTATTTCCTTATTACCTATGGCTACTATGATTACTAGACTTTCAAGGTCTCTATATTTTGGTATGATAAACTTTCTTACTAAGAGGTCAACAAGGTTACCATCTACTTATATGGTTTTAGATATTGTCTCTTTCTTCCTAGAGTTTTAAAAAATAGTATTATTATTATTATTATTATTATATTAAGCTATGGAATGTATCTTATAGATTGAAACAATGGTATCTCAATGTTTGTTTTTTTAGTTCCTAAACTATGTTAGATTCATCTTTGTATAATTTTTATTTGTCTCAAGAAATGTTATTGGTGATGAACCATAAAGGGAAGTTATTTCCTAGAACTTTTTCTCATTCTCTTTTATATTATCTTTATCCTTCATTCACTCACTAGGAAGGTCTTGCTCTTCCATTTCATTGGGTATATATGTTATAGTTGGTGAAGAAAGATTGGTAAATGTTCTTCCTGAATATAACTAAACATTATCATAGTTTATGACATTTACCTTTATGTTTACTTTTTATTTTGTACCATAAAATAGGAGATACCTATCTATTCTTATGGTTTTCGATAGGTTGGGAAAGTAATTATTATAGATTTACTTTTTCAAAATTTTGGGGTTGGCCAGTAGGAGTAGACATCAAATCCTATTGAGGTGAGAATCTCATTTACTAATTAAATGTTGGTTGGGGTACCCATGGATGATTATATTTATGAACTCATGGTTGTTGATTTGATGTAGCACATAGAGTCATTTTAGTATCCACTACATGGATACCAATCTAGTGCTTCCCAATGTTATGGACGTTTTGGTTTATCCCTTGGCATCATACGTGGATTGGAAGGAGATCTGGGAAAAAATTGATTTGGATTGTGATGGTAAGATAAATTATTCCTTTGTCTTTATGAGGTATTATTGATCAATTAACTAGGTTAGGTACTTTGGTTTATTTGATTTTTGATGATAAAAATAAAAATATTATTTTTTGTCTCATGATCATTTGCATCATAAATACAACATGTATCTTTTTTATCAATAGGACAACCTCAGAGAGCATGTTTCAACCTACATCTTAGATATTACATAACTAAAGGTTAAGTGGTGGCATTAGATTTTGCCTATATCCCATATAATGTGGTGTCTAGTTGTACAAAGATGTATGTTTTAACATTTGTAAACTCTTTCCTGAGATGAATTACCTCATTACTTCCTTTTTATTATTTTTAATTTCTTAATAATAGCCTTTATCCTTGATTAATTACTACATATTTTAGAAATATAATTGAGACCAATTTTATTTACATATCATTTCCCCATCAAGTTCTAGGATTCTCAAGAATCATCATAAATTCTTTCAATAACTTTTTTTTTCTTAGTTATTTATCTAATTCATATCCACACCTTATAAGGACAAAAATGAAATGGATAGGATAGTCTTCCACGTTTTCATCTTTAAATTATTTTATATAGAAAAATCCTCATTTCTATCTTGTACCCTACAATAATCTTGATATTTATCCAAGAATGAATTTTCCATTGCATCCAATTTGTGAATGGAGTTTGGTTTTAATCCTATAAACTATCTCACATATAAATCCTTGAGTGTTAAATAAAATAATTTCAACTTTTGATTATCAATTTTGTAGTCATAGGTCTAAATAATACCTTAAAATCAAATAATAAATGGTTAGGATCATTTGTTGACACTAATTTTAAAGTAGGTAATATAGATGGGGATATGTTTTTAATTGAAGCATTTTCATCTAGATATAGGACAATATGATAGGTGAAGGTTATTCATACTAGAGGAGCTCTAACTACTTCAACCTTACCTTTGGAATTTACTATGTTTCCTATGTTATCTCACATTTATTCCCACTAGATATTTTATATACTTATACTATATGGTGTATGTTTATCTGAAGTGGATATAAGGTATATTTATTGATATTTTTTATCAAATCTTTGTCATACAAGTTCTTGTAGACTAGATTATTTTCTCTAAAAATATGTACTTACATCTAGGGATTTATCCCATGGTTCATATGATGATAATGGTGATTCTTACTCAATTATGGGAAGTTATCTAAGAAATCCTTTCCCTAAGATTTATTTTATCCCATTTTCTTCCTATGGGTTACTGGTTCTTGTGATTTTTGTTGTGATTATTTAGGAATCTATATTCCCTTTGAATTTCTTTGTTTATTCATAAATTTATTTTGGCATATGGGATGTATTCTTTATTCACTCTATTAGTTAATTTTTTGATATTATATTAGCACTTATAAACTCCCCAGAAATGGTGCAAAAAATGATGAGGGTCATTGTGTCCTCTTCATTTAGTTGATATATATCATGTAAATATGGGCAGTGTCCTATGATTGTCTATAATAAGATATGCAAGGGTTTATAACTAACAAAATTGTTTTGGGGGTGATTTATAGATCATCTAAATTCTTACTCTAAAATATATTTTGTTAAATTCAAATTAATCTAATTGCTTGTGAAGGGAAACACATTTCTTGCTGAATTGAAATTGCACAATGCTAATCTAGTTTGCTAGAATTAAAATTGCATAAATGTGAAGCACATTGTTTCATCAAAATTTCTAAAATGAAATTACATGAATGCAAAACAAACTTTTTAATCTCAGTAGTAGGAAATGAAATTTCATGGAAATTTGAAAATGAAATTTTATGGAAAGTAAGTTACTGAAAATGAAATTTCATGGAAAGTAATGTGTTGAAGGTCAATACACACATAAAAAACCCTGCAAGTTAAACACAAAAGATAGTAGTTTGCATGAAAAAAATTAACAAACTTATAACACATAATAATGTATAATAAATTAAGAAATACCAAATAGATCCTTCTTATTTTATAGAGTGGGCCCTTTCTCCTCCTCAGTATAGGATTAAACACTCGTAATCTTGGATAGAATTTATGAACTTAGATTTTCATAAATATGGAAATTTTCTTACAATACTAAAAAAATGGCAATATTCAGACTAATCATTACATAAACATATGCTACATATTCATAAAAAGCATGTTATTTATATATCACAACATTTAAAACTACTTTTTCAAAGATAAAGGAACAATTAACAATATGTTATCCTAACCAATATATTTTTTTAATTTCAAAGCATCCTTTGAACTTTTTTAGAAATATAGGTGGAAAGCACTAGATGTTGGTTTTTGTGTGATTCCTTGTTTGTTTCTATTGACCGATTTGTATTTACTTAGTATATATAAGCATTTAATTCTAATTTAGTTAGTAGAGGGAAACAAAGTATTTATAACTACTTTGTGAGAAACTTCCATAAATACAATTAACATATATAGATACACTAATTTTGGAAATTTTATATTTAACATTCAAGGTATCTCTAAACATGTCATAAAGTTTTCATTAGATCTCATATACACATATTTTTATCAATAATTCATACCATTTTAGTGATCTTGAAGGCTGAATGGAGATCTCCAGATCCAAATTGGTGACTTCCATATAGAGATTGTTAACTTTTGTAGCCATGATAGGGATATCTAGAGATAGACAAAAATATTGGTTAGTTGTCCTACTATCTCCTTTGAGCTACAAAGTTCTTCAAAAACTGATCTTCAATAGGTATTTTTTTTAAAAAAATGTTTGATCTTGACTATAGTACTTAATTATGACTTGCACATACAAAATTGGTGTCTTTTCCATATAATTTTTAGAACATAGTGGTACGAATAGATAAAAAATATTTTCATAGTATAATAAAGATAAATAACTCATTATATTTTTAAATTAATAAGGAATCCTATTATGATCATTAAAATACACTTAAAGGAATTTTATTAGGCGAAAAATAAGGTTATTACTTGGATATAATGAACAATTGTATGGACTCATCAATAGGCTTAAATTGAAATGGGATGGCCCAATAAGTAAAAATTATTATGTTTTATTTCCCATGATTTTGAGATGAAGCTTGTTACTTTAATTTTTTATTCTATTGTAGGTTGACACCTCTTCAATTGGCACCAAAAAATTCCCCCAATGGGGAAATTTAGGTAGTATTTTCACTGTGTGTTTCTATTAAGTAGTAAATTTTCCACTTTTATCATAATATTACACTTGATTCTCACTTTTTGCTCATAGGTCACAAGGGTCTCTCAACTAGATTCATTGTGCCACATAGATAAGTAGGTTAAGTTATCTAACCCTCATTTTCCATTAAGTATGCCATTACTTAGGAAAAACACCTTGGCCAATTTGTGTCCCCAAGGGGAAATATGTATGCACCTAAAATTTGCATGGTACAACATTTAATGGTATCCACTAATTATGTAAGGAACTCCATAAATAATAACATGATAAAATATAGTTTTATCCTATTTTTCCTCTTTTATCTATCTATAGGGCTCACCCAAGTTCTAAAATTATAAAAATTAAATGAAAACTTTATAAATTGCTAGTTTTTAAAGTGCATGATAGAACCACCAAAAAATTTAAAAACCATTGAAATAGTTATAAAATCTACTTCACTAATTGTTTCAAAATAACCATGGTATTTATTATGACCATTGAATCGATTGTGAAACTAACACCTAGATATATCAATAATTTCACCACTATTACATGTATTTTTAAATTTATTTTTGGGATGTGTGTTTTAACATTTTTACATATTCAACCTTTTTATTTTATTATAATTATTTCATGATTTTTTTTAATTCACTCAAGTTTATATCCAATATAGATTTAGCTAACTATAAATATACTTTAAGAATACCTCAGCTAGATCTTATTAATGCACACATGCAATATCCATTCTTTTCTTACAAATAACTATTTTACCATGAAATTTAAATCCAAAAATTACATAAATAATTTAATATATAAAATTTTAGAGAGCTATAGTCTACCTTCTATAGCTTCCTTTATAAATCAGCCCAATTCCCATAGAAACTTTCTAGTTACTATAGAAAATTAGGGGAAGGAACTCATGAACTTGTATCACAACACTCTATTGTTTGTAAAAACCAACCATAGTCTAGTTGCCTCTTATTTTCATTTTTTCTTGTGTTTTCATTATTTCTTTAAACCCTATTTATGGATAATCCCCATGATATCATTGATAAAAAATAAATAGAGAACATCCTATAGATCAAAATAATATGTTAGTTTAGGTATTTATTTTCTTAAATTTATTTATTTTGGAATATCATGTTTTATCACATGGAGTTTTATTATATTTGGGTATATGATTTCTTAGGTGGAGTTAGTCTGTCATAGGTGTCATAGGTTTGACTAGAATATCAAGATGTAACTCTTATGACCACTTTTAATGGGGGAGCTACACATCTATTCCTGGTACATTTGACCACCTTTTGTGGAGGAGTTACATTTATATTCTAGGGGTGATTTTACCACCATCTGAGGAGTTACTCTCCTATATATATTCTTTACTTGAGATTGATTCTCTTAACGAAAGTTGAACTTTATCCACTTTGGTTATCTCATGCAATACTTATCATTTGATATTATTTTGCTTTAGCACATTGATAGTGTGCACTTGAATTTATATCATGTGATTGTTTAACCTTTGCATTCACTTTAACTAGACCTAGATCAAAATCCAATATGGTATCAGATCTACCCTAGTAATCATGTGTTTGGTTTTTATTCTTGTTAAGCTATTTTTTAAAATATTGAAATTATTTTCATATATTGTGAGGTAACTTTTTTAGGGTTTGAAAAAAATTAGGGTTTTTTTGAAATATAAAAAACCATATTCCTTTGGTTTCCCAAAGAAACCTAAAAAAATTTAGGGGTCATTTTTTACAAAAATATCAAGCCTTATTAGATTTATCTTGACTGTTTGGGCTAGTTATGTGGTTCTAGTTTCCTATTGGCTTAATTTCCTTGTGATTGTATAGGAAAAATTTTATTGGCTCCATTCCAAACTAAAAGAACACCCCAACATTTTTTTTACATAAGGATAAAATGTACTAATTGATTGACTTTCTTTGTCACATAACACTCTCAATCTTATGTAGTAAGGATCCTCTATCTAATATAAGTTTCAATATTAGTTCCATCTTTTGGTGGAATTATTGCCTCGACCTATGGACTGTGTAATGTATTTTATTACTATTGAACCCCTTTTTTGGTGCTCATAGAACTTATCTAGTAGGAATCTAGCCACTATATAGCCTCTTACCATATCCTTGGTCCATTCTTCTAGAAATTAAAGATCCAGATTTACCTCAGGCTAAAGTCATTTGTCATTGGATTATTCTATAGTTTGGTGCATATAGCTTCTAAGATCAACTACATTTTTGCCTTGTGACCTACATTCTACCTGATCTCACCTCTAGATCACATTATGGTATCTTTCTACCTTTTAAAACATGTAATATTCCCACTAAGCCCTCCCATACCATCACTCAATTAGTAAATGTTTCTCCTTGGCACCATACCACCTTTTGTATATGCATTGGTTTTAAAATTTCTTAAGGGAAATACATGGTTTTCACTATGTAGAGGTGGTTTTAACTTTTATTTGGGAGGGAATTAAAAATAAATTAATCTTATATTCTTTTATTAAACATTAAATGAATATTAATAGGTGTTTTGATAAATAAAAGAGGTGAAGCTTTATAAGGTGGGGTTTATTACATATGGTAGGAATAATAGTTTCCATGTTTTGTGAGGTGGGCTCATTGTAAAGGAAGGGACACTAATTTTTTTTTTTTTTTTTAATGTTAAAAAATAATAATATATTATGAGTATTAACTTTTTAAAGATGAGAAGTTATTTTGTAATAATCCATTCATATCCTTTTTAGTCAAAGACCAAAGGGTAAAGCATGGTTTTTCAAGTGGCTTAACCCACTCACATTCAAAATATCATTTATCTCTCTCATTTTTTCACTTTATTTAATTTTATCAGATTCATTATTTGTAGATCCGAATGTCCTCACCTTGTTTACAAAAACTCATCCTTTTGACACTCACACTCATTGCTCTAGACACACTACTAGTCAAGATCAACATCTTTTGACAATTTATTTGAAAAATATAGGTAGGGATTTCCTATTCATAGTTCATGGGGGTGTACTATGTTTTTAATGTCACTCTTTGCATTCTACTTGCACTTTCAATTTTACAACTATAACTTGCACTACTAGTACAACTCAACTCAACACTAAAATGGATTCAAGTTTAATCAACACACTAACTCCCTTTAACTATCACAAATGGAAAATCAATATGATAATAATTCTAAGGAGTAAGGTTTTATATAGGATAACCATGGGTGATGAAACTAAACCTAGCACAATTGTAGAGAAAGTTAAGTGGTATAACCATAGTGATGAAGACTATGGGATATTATGTTTTTCTATATCACATGCTCTCTTATTTCACTTAGATCATAAAAAATCACCTAATAATGTATGGACCATTATGGGAAAGCTATCTGGGGAGAAATAGCTAATAATAGGTCACAAACTTGAGAATGAACTCACTAGCCTATGTCCTAGAAACTTTGACAACCTTTAATATTTATTCATTAAGTTCAAGTACTTGAGATTTTAGTTTAAATAATGTGGATAAATAAATAATATGACCACAATATTATTTTTATACTCTCTAAACTAGTTCCTCACTATTCAATCTTTGTCTCCACTTTCCATGGCACCAAAAGTGCTTTGGGTGCTACATGGAAAATTCCCTATTTAGATGCTTCATTGATGACTTAATTAGGGATCAAAATAGTTTAATCCATATGGACACATTTAATTTGACAAAACCTCAATCCCTAATTATTGGGAATTGGAAAATAAAGACTTTAAAAAAAGAGAAGAAGAATAATAAAGACTAAGAGAAGAATAAAGAAACAACCTCTGCCAAATCATCCACTGAAACCTCCTCTTCTAATAAGAAACCTAAGAAAGAGAAGGTTAGGTGTGTCTAATATAATAAAAATGGGCATGATGAACATAAATGTTTTAATAATCAAATATATCACCTAACTCATATCCTAGAGAAGAACAACATAGGTGTACCTAAGTCTATCAAGCAAAATTCATCAACTCAAGATTCTTCCAAGGCAAATGGTAAGGATCTTGTAGTAGTTTTAGATTCAACATATTCATGGGTTATTGACTTGGGTTATTCTCACCACATGGGATCTTCACTAGTTTATTTTTATTCTTTATATCCTTGTATCATGTCTTCCATTAGTTTGGATGATGGTGCTTCTATACCATTTTTAGGGAGAGGGTCTATTAAAATGGAAGGACGAACATTCAATAATGTTCTAAGTGTTCTTTCTCTTTCAAAAAAATCTCTTATTAGTGTATCAAATCACTCATATCAGTAAATTAATGAGGGTTTGGTTTTTACCAAATTTAGTTGTCATCAAGGAGTTGCATAGTGAATCTACATTGAAAGTGGGTAGGGAATATCACAGAGCTAGATTATACACCTCATAATTTTCACCTAATTCTTATTTGACTGCATTGTTGACTCATTCAAATAGAGTTAAAAAATTATGACATAAATGGTTTGGCCACCTTAACTACCAATACCTTGAACAACTTATAAAAAATGGCATGGTCATAAGCTTGCCTCGAGTCTAATTATTTAAGGGACTTTGTGAGGGTTACTTTGTTAGAAAGCATTCCAAATAAAAAATCAACACAAGAAAAACTTAGAGGGCTTCACAAGCATTAGAGTCAGTACATAGTGATGTATATGGGTCCTTTACCAATCTATCTTTTAAAAAGGATAGTACATTCTCACTTTCATTGATGATTTATCAAGGTAAACATGGGTCAACTTCCTGATAAAAAAGTTTGAAGTGTTTTAATATTTTCAAGACTTCAAGGAAATTTTTGAAAAATAATCAAAGAAATCAATCAAGGTTGTTTGAAATAAAAATGGATATGATCAATTTTACACCATAGAAGGGATTGATTTTTAGCAAAAAATTACTTACAATCTTCATATAATGGAGTTTCAGAATGTAATAATAGATCCTTGAAAGATATGGCTAGCTATATGATTCACTCTAAGTCCTTAGCACCTCAGTATTGGACCAAAGCCATTATTTATGCTTTTTATATTCATAATAGGGTTATTCACAAATATTTGAAAGGTATAACTCTCTTTGAAACTTAGCATAGAAGTAAACATGTAGTTTATAACTTTAGTGTTTTTGGATCCCTAGCTATGACATGCTTACTAAAGAAGAAACACAAATATATGGAACCTTAGTCAAAGTATTACAATTTTTTAGGTTATCAAGATGGTGTCAAGGGGTAATTATTTATACATTAAATCACAAATGATCTATTCATAGAGACAAGTGTTCACTTTCAAAATATTCCTAAAGAAAAAACATTTGGAACTTTTTATCCTTCATTAGTTCACTTAGACTTAATGATTCTTCTTTCAACTTAGATCATCTAGAGTATATTCTTGAGTAAGAGTCTTCTTTTTATTATTCTTCTTCTTCTAGTTGTGATAGAGAGGATAGTGATTGTGAGTCATCTCCATCCACCTCTAGTCATGTTTTAGAGTGTGAGGAGTTAACACTTGACTCACCCATATCTGGGCCTTTTTGGACCAAGTAGACTCTTAACAGTGTAGGCACTTGGGAAGGGGATCCAATAGATGATAGATGTACTTAGTTAGATTATCAAAGTGGTTCACATGTTTTTTATTTAGTTTCAGATCCATAGACATTTTAAGATGCTTCAGGCATACCTTAGTGGGATACTACTATGTAGGAAGAATGTTCTTCCTTAATCAAAAATCATACTTGGGATTCAACTTCACTTCCTAAGTGAAGAAACATGGTTTGATTTAGGTGGATTTATCAAACCAAGTTGTATTAGATGGGTCATTTTATAAGTATAAGGCATGATTGATCACCAAGGTTTCTTGAAAAGTAGACAACATTGACTACTTAGATATCTTTGCACCTATTTCAAAGATGACTTTTATCTAACTCACACTATCTAAAACTGCAACACATGGTTGGGATGTGCACCATATGGATTTGAAGAGTGAATTTCTTCATTGAGGCCTTGAGGAGGAGATACACATGGATTAATAACCTATGTTTTTTCAAGATTAATCCTTAGTTTTAGTCATAATAAATAAATTTATGGCTTCAAATAGGCCTCTTAGGCTTGGTACACCAAGATGGATTCCTTCCTCTTTGATTTAGGTTTCAATAGGTGTCATTCAAACCCCAATGTATACTTCTTAGAGTAAGATGATTCTTTACTAATACTAGTCCTTTATGTTGATGATCCTTTAATCAATAGGAGTTCCTCATCATCTATTACAGTGGTCAAGATAGCTCTACAAGATAGATTTGACATGATAGACATGGGTCTTCTATATTACTTCCTTGACATCAATATTTCATTGTCTGATTCATGGATTTCACTTGCACAACATAAGTACACTCAATATTTTATCTTAGTTTCACATGGCTGATTTTAATCCATATCTAACTCCATTTATATTAGGGGTCAATCTTGAGGTTGAATATTCTACACCTTTGGTTGATACCACTTGATATTAATAGCTTGTTGGTACCCTTATTTATGTCACTTATACTAGGCCTGGTATTTCATATGTAATTGGCATTATTTCACAATTCATGTATGATCCCCATGATATGCACTAGAAATTAGCCAAGTGGATACTCCACTACATTCAAGGATCTTATGGATTCAAGATTCAATACATATTGAGCACAAAGTTTGACTTGGTCTTTAAGATTTAGATTGAGATAGTAATACTTAAAAACACAATTCCACTTCAAGTTATAGATTTTATTTGGGTTTTAGTCCTATCACTTATTCTAGTAAGAAATAAAATGTTATTTTTATATCATCCATAGAGTTAGAGTGTAGGGGAGTTGTTAACTTAGCTAGTGAGGCTATTTAGCTTTAGTGGATTCTATCGTAGTTTAGAATTCCTTTTACGTAGCCCACCATCATTTATTGTGACAACTAGAGTACTATATGGATATGCAGGAATCCAATTTATGACTAGAAGACCAAAAAAAATTAGATTCACATGTATTCTATTTGTAAGAGTATTCATGGTTTGGTCATTGACTTGAGATTTTTCTAGTCTTCATAGTAGGTTACAAATATCTTTACCAAACCCTTCATCAAGAATAAGTTTAGTCATCTATGAGCTATTCTTGGTGTATGATCTACATGATTAGTAACATCATATTTGGGGGGGATTATAGTCTCTCCTCTTCTTCTATGTCTCTCTTTTAGGGGCAAAGGGTTTTTTTTTCCCTACGAGTTTTCTCCTTTGCTCTGATTTATGAGATATTGCTTTATAAATGGGTCCCTGATCAGGCTTAGTTATTGGGACCCATTTTTATCTCACACTACCTACCTAGGTTGTGCTTATGAGGGTGTGTTAGTTTAGGAATTTATTTTCCTTGATTTATTTATTTTAGAATATTATATATTCTTAGATGGAGTTTTCCTACATTTAGGGATATGTTTGCTTAGGTGGAGTTAGTGTGTCATAGGTGTCATAGGTTTGAATGGGATACTAAGATGTAACTAATCTAACAACCTTTTGTGGAGGATTTACACCTATATTTTGGGCTCTTTTTACCACATTTTTTAGAGTTACATTTCTATTCTAGGGGTGATTTGACTACCATTTAAGGTGGAGTTACTCTCTTATATGTATTCTTTACTTGAGCCTTAATCTACTAATAAAAGTTGGGATTTATCCATTTTGGTTTTATCATGAAATACTCATAATTTGATTTCATTTTTATTCATTCTATTGATGGTGTACACTTGCATTTATCTTATGTGACTATTCAACCTTTTCATTTGATTTAACTGAACCTAGATCAAACCCTGATATAATAGTAATACCAATAATGTTATTGTTTTCTACCTGCACTATGATTTGGTCAGGTTAGAGGATTTTTTATTTGTATTAATAATTACATCATATTTTTTTAATTTAATTTTAGTTTCATATTGTAAAACAAAACAAAAATAGAAACAATTTAGAGTTTTAGTTGCATAGGAAAATATGAAAGCATGTAGTTTTTCATGTTAGTTTTAGAATTAAAGAAAAAATATTATTTTATTTACAAAAAACCACATGTTTTAATTTATATGTGTAACACATATATACATATGTACAAAATAATAGTGATTTTCAATCCCACTTGAATAAAACCTAAGAAAATCAAATGAAAATAATTTCATCGACCATACCATCTATTATTCTTTCACACTCCTAATAAGTCAATGAAAAATCACAGTTAGATAAGAGTTTTATTTTTTTTATTAATATTAGTTGCATCCAACTCAAAATCATAAAAAAAAAAAAAAAAAAAAAAAAAAACTTAATTTTGATCTTTAGTATTCATGCATTTAGTTGCATGCATTCAAACCTGAATCTATAGGTTTAGTTTGTCTGTGAATTTGAAGTTTATATTATTAATTCATATTTAGTTGAATTCAATTATAAATAGAAATAGAAATTTTTATTTTTGGATATTAAAATGAAATCCAAGCATCTTTATAAATATATAAAATTAATAATATTTATATTTCATATAGTTTATTTCAATTTTAAATTCATTAGAATTTGTATATAATATCCTAGAAAAATAACAAAAAAGGTGTTTGCTTTCTTAATTTTCAGCACTTTCATTTTCACCAATATTTTTAGTTTTTTTAATCATTTTTAAAACACTAGTTTCCAAACCAAAAAAAATTAATTGAAAAAAATATTTTTTCACCTAAACAATAAAATAAAAAAACATGTCTTTGTAAAATGACACAAAATAAACATACAATTATTTTGGAATACTTCAAAATAATATATCAAAACCTCAAACATTTTTTTCCCTCAATCTTTGACAGAGTATCTTTAAAAATTACATCTACATAGGGAAATAATGTTTTCTTGATTGCCTTCCCCCATCCCAAAACATAATATCTAAAGTGAAATAGACTTGAGCTTTAGACATAATTTTTTTTCCCACACGTTTACTCAATATTATCATCAGCAAGCTAAATAGTCTAAATGAACAAACTAGGTTTTTTGAAGCCTAGTTAGATAGACAAATTTACCTCTTAGCTTGCCAAGACTGAGTCCCCCAAATTTGAATTCTTATTTCATCCTTGGTTATAGATTCATATTATTTCAATCACTTTATAGCTTATTTTTTTGGGTAATCTGAACCTGATATAGTTTCCTAAATGCCTCGAGTAATTAAACCTATATTTAACCCATTTACATATGATAACATAGACCAAGATTTACACTACATGGTTCTTGTATAATGTGGATATTATTTGGATATTATTACACCATAATTATATTCCTTAAATGATCACTTTGATGTAAACAAGTTATTTTATTACAAACATGATCATCCACTACGACCCATTTCCCAAAATCTCATGCGAGTAACTCATCTAAATCAACTAGTTATTCTAGCTCATCATATATAACCACCTCATGAATTAGATAAATAGCCTAATTATCATATCATTCCTCTCCAAATATCTTAGCCTATCCTAAATATATTTAGTGCATGTGATTATCATGTCACTTTCCACATGTACAATACTGTCAAATGATATGTTTAATGTTTGGCATTTTTGTATTTGTAGATTTTGCATCTTTATTTTTATATAAGAAGGTATGCTTATTATTATCTAAATTATGTGTTATAACCTGAGGTATCATTAATTTTAAACCATAAATCCACTTGCAATGATATAATTATGCCGTCAAAAGAGGAATAATTGTGGGTCGAGTTGATCTCAGCCACTCCTACTTGAATGTTTAATAGTTGCCTACAGATCTAATTCTCTAAATAGGGAATTCAAATGAATTTTAATTATCCATATTAGTTTAATGTGTGTGTGTAATAATTATATTTCAATATGAAACCTAAGATATAGCCCTTGATACTTAGAAGTTAACAACTTTGACTTAGCTCTCTAGTTCTTCAAACTTGGAAAAGACTTAACCCTAGTGACCGATTGGGAAATTGGGAAGAATAAAGTAGTCCTCTTGAATGTGAAAATGTTTGAGTATGTTTGGTAAGTGTTTTATATACAAGTGTAAAATAAATTATAGGCTTATACCTATTGTATATTTATATAAGACTCTTTCACTAATTTATCAAGCCACCAACATGAGAAATGTAGGGGTTGATACATATGAATGATTTGAATTTAAAATTTTACCTTTTCTTGTCACAAGATGAAAATTTTAAACTCAAACACTAGCATCAAATGGTATCTTCCAATTCCAAAATTACATTTCAATATATATGAACACTAAACTAATGATCCAGAGATGCTTGAATGAGATAAATAACTAGGTTGACATAGACATTGAGATTTATTATAGGTGATTGTTTAACCCTAAATTGAGATGGGTAAATATAATATAGGGTTAAGAATATATAAATGAATATGCACAATGGTGATAAACATATCTATAGCAGGATAATTAATTTGGAAACCCAAATAAATAATGTTATGAATATATAATACTGATATATGATAAAAATATAAAGTATAACTATTGATTGATATTGAAATAAATAAGAAACAATAGTACTTAGCTAGTTTACTATGTGCATGTAGATTTGGTCTGAAATAGTCTAGAAGTGGACTAGATCATGATCCTATAATAGTCATTAGATTCTATAAATTTTCATTATGGGGCCTTATATGCTTGTGTCAGATCTAGATGGTTTTGTTGATGTTATTGTTTGACTTATACATAGGTGTCTAGTATGGAATATCAATTGTATCTAGGTGTGACCACTTGGAAACTTCCAAGTGTTCTATTTACTTTAATTTAGTGTGTTCAGATCTCACACATAGGCTATCATTTTTTTTTTGTCAGTGTAGGGTATTTATTTTCCTTTTAGTAGGTTTATTCTACACTCATGTGTTTATTCCCACTCTTGAGTTAACTTGATTAGGTGTACTTGTGTCATAAGAATTACTCTTTCATTATTCTATCATAGGAGTTAATCTTTGATTATTTCATCATAGAAGTTACATGCACAGTCTAAGCCATTTGTGGAGGAGTTACTACCTTTCTCTCTTATTTTTACATATCTTGGTGATCTATTCTAATGGATTGTTATTGAACTCTATGATTTTGTAATTATTTTCACATATGGATTCATTCACTCATAACATTTTATGCAATTTATTGTCTTTTGCTCATTGGACCTATGCATGTGCTTGATCCAGAGATATTGGTGGCATCCATAGCATGGTATCAGATCCACCATAGTAATCATGTGTCTAGTTTTTATTTGTTGTTAGTTTTATTTTTAAATTGTGAGATTTCATTATTTGTAAAAAAAAATGACTAGTTTTCTTTATATCCATTTCTAGGAACTCTTTCTTTGGTGCATGTTAGACACTTTGTTAGTGTATTTTGAGGCATTTTTTGGAGGGTTTAAAAAAATTATTAAGGTTAATATATATATATTTGGGTGATCAAGGGTATTTAGAGTTTTTAACAAATATTGAGGTTTTTGATATATATATATATATATATATATATATATATATATATATATATATATATATATCAAAAACCTGAATATTTGTTAAAAACCCTTGATCAGCCAAACTAATTGAAAAATATTATAGGGTGTTTTTTTGTTATATAAACATGTGGGTTCTATTTGGATCAACTTTCCCTTGTTTGAATAGGTTAATTGTATTTTATACAAACCATTTTCCAAACCATGAGAGCATTATAGTCAGGAAAGATCATTTTTTTCATTTAAGAGAAAAGACTGCATTGATTTTGATTGGAGCAATACGTAATTTCTTAGAAATGGCTCATTTTATAACCAGGAGAATTCATAGAGAGTACAAGAAAATGTAGCTACATTTTTTGTTATATTTTTTTTCCAAAATTGGAGTATATATGGTGAGCTATTGATGTTTTCCTATGACTTATTTTCCTCCTACAATCTTCTCTACCGCTTTCCATCCTCACGGCCTCTCCTCCACAAATTTTCACGGCCTTTCCTAGTTAAGCCATGACTGGATCCAATTATTGATCATGCTAATTTCCATTTTCAAATGTTTCCACTCAATGTGTTGAGCTGATAAGTCCACCCATCTAAATTCTACTTCCCTTGGTAACACCACAAAACCTCCTTAAAATGTTTCCATGCTAGCCACTTCAAATGCTAAAGTTTTTATTTACCTAAACCACCTTCCTTTTTTAAATTGGTTGTTTTAATTTACCATCTTAGACCAATTCATGGTATTATTAAAAAAACTATGGTTTCCTTCAAAATTTAAAGGTGCAACTTTTGAAATGTTTTATTTTGTTAAAAATAATACTTTGTATAATTTAATATCAATGTTTATTGATATTAATCTTTTAAATCTCATGGTAAATCCTTGGGTGGAGAATTAAAGTTGACTTTAAGTGGGGATGATTTTATTAATAGTGGGGTTTATTAATAAAAAATTAGAAGTAGATTTCACTATGACATGTTTTTTTAGTTTTTTGACAAAAACAATATATTGTGGTGGTTTTCTAATATTGTTTTTTGTATAAAAATAATATTATTATTCTAAGGAGATATAAGGATATATTGTAAATTCATTTTATTGGTCACATACCTTATTCTCATTATCATTCATTTGATAAAGATGGAGGGTGAATTTTGGTTTGGCAGGTGGCCAAACCCCTCACAAGCAAACAATTTTTTTTTCACCTTTCTCTCCTTGCTTGCTCATTATGTCACACTTGTACTCTCATTATGGATGCATTATGGATTGAACCTTACATCTCTTTTGTCCTATTTAAATTTTCATGTGTGCCTATTTGGTGTCACATTTTGCATTGATTACTTTCATTTTGATGGATTGTTAATTACGTCTGACATCCATTCACTGAGATGTGCATTGAAACTTATGCATAATTTTATCTTACCTATTTGGATGCATTTTTGAAAAATTTATACATCCATACCTAAAGTGTGAATTGGTATTAACATCAATAGTATAGATTGCTCTCACATTTGTGGACAGATTATTAGTTGAGCGTGATTTTTATTTGAAAACATAAGGGGCCATTATTTATTGTCTTTGAGGGGTTTTTATGGTCCTTAATTTTTCTCTTGTGTACACACTCATTTTTTGTGAATTGTGTGCCACTTTAATGACCACTGCACTAATTATTATTAAATTCTTGGATACATTGTTAGCTAATACTAATGTCCATTTGTTGAGCATGCATTATCACTTGTGAAGTGTTTTTCTCATTTAATTTATTTTGTGTCTTCTCTCAATCATGTCGAATCCACTTGAGAGATACCAACTAATGAGGATATTTGATTTTACACCAGTGATTATTCTTGTAAAGATAAACTATGCTTCTTGGTGTACTTACATGGAACATTTGATCATAATTAAGAAACTTACTCCACCCCCATATGGATATATTCTTGACCATTTTGACTTGGAATAATAAAATAAGAGGGATAATAATTATGATAAGGTTATTATGAATCTAGGAATTTAACTCAAGAGAAGATGGTTAGTATGGTGTTAGTTCTAAAATGAAAACAAACTGAAAGAAACACACTAATAACATAACATCTCTAAGCCTAGACACTAAGAAGATCTTAGTTAATAAAAATAAATGAAAAACAAAACTAAAAAGTAAGGAATAAAACACAATAATTACTTCACCCTCCTTGGATGCTCCAAATGCCTTTATAATGGTGGCTTTCTCATTTTTGTGCTCATGAAGTCTTTGGCAATGGAAGCTTGAATACCTTCATCTCTCCTTGGCAACTTTGGCTTATGGCTTGGCTTAGATTGAAATCAATTTGGCATGGTAACACTAATTACTTAAAGCTTTTAGAACCATTTGTGCATTATAACTTTGCATTATCAAGTCTTATAAATGATGTGGTAAGGCCTCCTATTTATAGATTTTTGCAAATGACTAGAATCAACTTGAATCATTCATCTTAAGATTGAGATGTGTGGTTGAGGACTAATTCAATTTTTGGAATTAAGTTTGTAATTATCCTCATCATG
Source organism: Torreya grandis (assembly GCA_037957365.1). Taxonomy (NCBI): domain Eukaryota; kingdom Viridiplantae; phylum Streptophyta; class Pinopsida; order Cupressales; family Taxaceae; genus Torreya; species Torreya grandis. The sequence continues at coordinate 35,534 of JARHVA010009992.1, forward strand.
ACATTAGAAGAAGGGGTAATTAAGAGGCATGGAGGGCATGAATCTTGATATCTATGGCATTTATGGCCTAAGGATGTCTTTCGAAGAAATAATGTCACTTGATGATGTAGATATTTAATATTCATTTCTAAGAACAATTATTCAACAAGTTTCCATGGAATTATTAATTAGGCCTTAATTTGGGTTAATTAGCTCTTAAGCATGTTTAAGTACTTTGTGCACAAATTACTTAATTTGATAATAATGCCTTGCTATTGGTCCAAAATTCAACTAGATTGGAATTAGAAGTCAATGTCAGATGCATTGGATCTATATTACCATTTAGGATGTTACCAACATTAATAATAAAGGCACATGTCTTGTGTAGAAGATTTGATAGGAAAGAGCAATCCAGAGCACCTAGGTGCAAAATTGGAATTTTGACTCGAAATGATCTATCAAAGTTAGTTGGCCCATAAATTACATTACCCCATTTAGGGATACCCTAGCCAAAATTGGCACTTGAATATGTATATTTCACATCATTTAGAATGTTTTAATATTTTTAGGCTAAATTGTGCATTTTGGGTGAAAATTGGCCAAAAGCCTGATTAGAAGTTATTGGTGGTTAGATTTAGGTGTCTACAGTTTGCCCCTATTTGGGAAGGCATTGCAAGCTATAAGCATAGTAAAATCTTCTCAAATAATGAAAAGGTCATGTATACCTATAACTACAATGATGATAAACTAACTATATAATGCCCCCTCAAGGGAATGGTTAGCACGAGTAGGTCAAAAAATGATCCCTCGAAAAGAAAGAAGTGAAATGAAAGGACCAAAGAAAGGAAAGATGATGGGGTGAAAAAATAATAATAGTGAAAAAGTAGTCAAAATCATTGAGAATTCAAGTGGGATGATGTACTATGGTTTTCCCAAAGGTGCTTATAAGCATTATACTTTGATAGTGGCAATGTGGTATGATAACACAATGATTTGCCTAAAGGTAGTTATAATCATTGAGAACATGGAGTTGCCCCAGTTAGGATAGACAAACAAGATAACAACACACCCCTATATGGGCAAAAAAGGTAAAATGGTGACAATATAATTATTCACCCAAATGTGGCTATAATCATTGAAAAATGTAGGTGGGATGGTGTGCAATGATTTTCCCATATGCGATTATAATCATTGTACCTTGATTATGGAAAACATGATAAACTTGGCCAAGGATGATTATAACATAACATAGAGGGTAATGATGAATTGGAACAACCTAATAGTAGGGAGATGATCATCTAAACTAATAAAGATTGAAATTATTTTATAGTTAATTACTCTTTTTGGGATATGATTGGGATTGAATCAGGATGTCAGTGCTAAAGAGATGCCACCATTACTGAATAGACTTCTTGAATCTAAGGTTTGTTATAGCACATGTCAGTATCCATCATGGTATAACATCATGAGGACTTAGCTAAAATATGTATGAGGACTGACTCTAGTAATCCAATACTCAATATAAATCAATGCACCAATGATAAAAACCATGATGATAATGTAAATATATGAATACAAATGGATTCAAGTGTAACTGTGGGTAAGGAATCACCTAATGAACACACCTAAAATGGATCAAGGAAATCATGCTAAAATCAAACAAATAGATAGACAAACAAACAATAAAAAACACTCAATAGAAACCCTATCAACATTGCCCCTAGAAAATAGGTGACAACTTAAAAAATGAACAAAATGGGGGAATAGAAGAAAAAGAAGGGGATGGTTGAGTTGTCTCCATATGCACTAGGCAAGTGGACACTACCTATACAGTTCGATGGATGTAATATCCAATAAAAAATACTTCAAGCCAAATATAGTTCTCCTATGGAATGGGAAGAATGTGATAAATAAGGATAAAAATAGAATGGATGTGAGATAAGAAGTTAAATGGTCTTGAAAAATAGCAAGTGCATGAGAGAAAATGCTAAAAAGGATGGGGAAACTAAATGACAAGTGATTTGCTTGTAACTTAGTAAGGGTTACTAGAATCTTTAAGGCAAAGAAGTGGTCAATGGTTATATTTTTTTCTAAGAATTTTTTAAATGTGTTTGGAATTTTTTGAAGTATCTTAACTCAATCATGATGACGAGACACTAAATGGTTCAATCCCATAAAACAGTGAGAGAATGGCTTAGGTTTCTCATAAAATGATGCGAGTGTGGCTTAGGTTACTCATAAAATGAAAGAGCATGGCTTAGGTTATCGTAAAATGGTGAGAATGTGACTTAGGTTACTTTCAAAATGGTGAGAGCATGGCTAAGGTTTCCCTTAAAATGGTAAGAGTTTGGCTTAGGTTGCTCTCAAAATGTCAAGAGTATGGCTTAGGTTACTCATAAAATGGTGAGAGCATGGATTAGGTTGCTCAAAAAATGATGAGAGTGTGGCTTAGGTTTCTTACAAAATGGTGAGAGCATGGCTTAGGTTGCTGACAAAATGGTGATAGCGTGGCTTAGGTTTCTCATAAAATGATGATAGTGTGGCTTAGGTTTCTTATAAAATGGTGAGAGTGTGGCTTAGGTTTCTCATAAAATGGCAAAATCATGGATTAGGTTACTCACAAAATGGTGAGAGCATATGGAAAGGGTGACTAAGATGACCTCAATAAGTATTGAGCACTATCTACATAGTCCCAGAGTAGGACCTCAAGTCATTATAGTTTTGTACCTTACAATAGGGGAATTTGATTAGTGTAGCAGCCAATTTAAATAAAATAGGCACAATTGGTAATAAGGCACAATATAACATAGGAAGTGGAAAGTTAGTATGTCAAGGATTAATGTTACGCCTAATTTGCCCATAGGTGGTTATAACTAGGACACAATGACATAGATCAATGGTACTAATTTACCCAAAGGTGACTATAACTAGTATTAAGATCAGTGGTAAAAAATGCATAATAAAAAAATGATGTAACTACTAAAACTTTTGTCACATTATCACAAAATATGATCTCTATCCAAAGTAATTGAACCAATTGATGAAACTGATCAGATACTTTAATGCTGAAAATGCGTAATAAATGGGAAAAACAAAGGTCAAACGGGCTGGGCTTTAGAACACACTGGGTTAATAGAATGGTAGTAGAAAGTGGATACAGTGAAGAAGATGGATAAGGATGGTATTTGTTTACAGAATAATAGTGATAAAATAACAACTAAAATGGTCCTTACAGATAATACACCTTAGCATTCAAGCATAGTACCACTTGAGATGAATAATAATCATCAACTCAGGAAGTTCATCTTCATCTGGTGTGGTAAGCATGTATGCTCCTGATCTATAATTTACAGTGATGATGAAAATCCCTATCTAGTTTATTTTAAATTTCTATTTATGCTTCTTCTCATCCATGGTATTCTTTTGGTTTTCTTTAAGAACAAGATCACCAAGTTTAAATGCTCTATACTTAACATGTCGATTATAGTAGCCTTTGAGTCTATTCTGATATGCTTGAAGATTATTGAGTGTTGCTATGCATTTCTCATCAAGTAGGTCTAGCTCTTGTAGGTGAGCTACTCAATAGTCATGATCATCTAGGACATGCTTGAAAGAGATGCATAGTGAAGGAAATTTAACCTCAATGGGAAGGATGGCTTTAGTACTATAAACAAGTAGTATAGAGTAGATATTATGGGGGTATGATGATTGGTATAGTATGCCCAAAGGGTAGAGAATATTTAGAAGTGCCAATCATGACCGACATCATTGACAACTTTTTTGAGAATATTGACAATGGTTTTATTGGATTCCTCAGCTCGACCATTACCTTGAGGGTAATATGCTGTATAAAAATGTTCTGTGATGTTATATTTAGTACATATCTAGTCTACATCCTTATTCTTGAATGATCCTCCATTATCATATATAATTTTAGAAGGGTTACCATAGTAACAAATGAGATGGTTGAAAATGAATATGGAAATTTACTTTCAAGTCACGTAAGTGAGGGGTATAATTTCAACCCACTTAGTGAAATACTCAGTGGTGGTAAGGATATGTTAATGGCCATAAGATGAAGTGGGGTTAATCTTCCCAATGAGGTCAAGTCCCCATGTAGAAAAGGGCCATGGTGTCAACATCAGTTTTAGAGCTTTTGCTAGGGTAAGAATCAGATTAGCATGTTGTTAACATTTATCACACTTTTTTACATATGTAACAACATCTACATCCATTTTAGGCCAATAATAACTAGTATGAAAGAGATTTTAAGATAAGACTACCCTACCATAATGAGTGCCACATACTCCTTCATGAACTTCTCTTAACACTAGTGTAGACTTTACCTAAGTTAAATAATGAAGTAGAGTTCCATCAAAACTATGATGATAAAGGGTGGTTCCAAGTAGAGTATAATGAGTGGAATGATGAATAAAGGCTTTGGTTTGTTTTTGAGATAGGTAAGGTGGTATGACTTGGTTATGAAGGTAGTTTTAATTGTCTGATTACTAGATAGAATTAGGACTGACAATATCACAAATCATGGCAATGGTTAAAGGTTTATGAGCTAGTGCTAACAAAATCTTGATGAGGAATTGATACTCTCTAGATTTATCTATTTGTTGAATCAGAGAGCCAATAGTAGCCATGGAATCTATAGTTTTGTTACTATCCTTTGGTATGTGCTCAAATTGAATATTTGCAATTTTTTTCTTAAGAGTGTTGACCATGGCTTTATATGGAACTAGCTTGTTATCTTTGGTCTGAAAATGATTTGTGACCTGATTGATGATTAACTAAGAATAACCATAAACTTGGAGATGAGATATATTATAGTGTACTACTTATTGAAGTCTTACAATAAGTGCTTCATACTTGGCCATGTTTTTTGTATAAGGAAAGCTAATTCAGAATGATTTAGGGATTAGATCCCCCTTGTGGTGTAATAAACAATAGGCCTGCCCCTAATCCATGTGTAGTAAATGAACTATCAAAATATATTTTTCAAGGTTGCTTCTCAAGGGGTGTGTCAATGATGGTTATGATAGATTCATCAAGAAATTGAAACATGAGTGGCTGTGTGTCTATGAGAGGTGCTTCAAAAAAGTATATCTACAAGATCTTGTCTCTTAATTGCCTTTTGATTGACATACTCTATGTCAAACTCACTAAGAATCATGATCTATTTAGCCATTATACCTTGTAAATATATTTTATATAGTAGATACTTGAGTGGATCTACCTTTGAAATTACCATGGTCTTATTGTTCAACATGTAATGGCACAGTTTTTGAGCTATGAAGAACATGGCTAGACAACATTTTTCAATAGGTGCATAGTTATGTTCATATGTAAAAAAGGTATGGCTTAGGTAGTATACAACATGCTCCTTTCCATTTCCATCATGTTGAGCTAGGAGTGCCTTGAGAGAGTGGTTCATAGCTGATAGGTATAACAAGAATGGATTTCCAAGCATAAGAGGTAATAAAATAGATGGATTAACAAGATAGTCTTTGAGTTGTTGAAAAGCTATTTGGTAGCAATCATCCCAATGAAATTCAACTCCATTCTTCAAAATGTGTGTAAATGGATGTCACATGTCTACTAACTAAGATATGAAGCATCAGATTGACTAGATCTTACCTTACAAACTACAGAGTTGCTTCAAATTGGTTAGTGGTGGTATCTTGGTTATAGCATGGACTTTAGCCAGATTGACTTCAATACCTCTACGAGACATAATGAAGCCAAGTAATTTACTTGAAGTTACACCAAACACATATTTATTTGGATTGAGTCTAACTTTGTATTCCTTTAATCTTTTAAATATCTTATGTAGCACTACTAAATGGTCAACCCTAGTTTTAGATTTTCCTAATATGACATCAACATAGTCTTTAACAATATCATGAATCATATCATGGAATATGATAGTCATGTCTCTTTGATATGTATCTCCAATATTCTTAAGGCCAAATGGCATTCCCTGAAAACAAAATGTTCCCAATGGAGTGGTGAACGTTTTTTATCTTGGACTTTTGGTGTTATTTTGATTTGGTTGTATCCTGAAAAGCCATCCATGAGAGAAATAATTTCATAACCAATCATGGAGTCAATGATCATGTATATATTAGGCAAGGGAAAATCATTTTTAGGAAAATATTTGTTGATATCTTAAAAATTAGTACAAATTTTGATCCCTTCAGGCTTTTTACTAACATGTACCAAATTAGAGATCCATTCTGAGTAGTCAATGGATCAAATACATCTTGCTTGTAAAATTTTTCCAACTCTTTCTTTACCAATATAGTAATGTGAGGATGTATCTTACATAACTTTTATTTTACTAGTTTGGCATCAAGATTGACCACAAGGTGGTGCAGAACCAAGATGGGTTCTAACTTGGCATGTCAGAATAGGCCCATGCAAATATATTGACAAATTCTCTCAATTGAGTTGTAAAAATGTCATGTTCCTCCTCAGTGAGGGATGCCCCTAATTTTTTCCATTTTAGGTCTGATGGATTCCTAACATTTACCTTTATTATATATTTGACTAGAAGGGTTAAACCATCTTTGAAGATAGTAGGCAATGACTTGAACTATTGAATTATGTCAGGGTCCTCTGTTAGCACTTGCTCTTCAACTTCTCCTCGGCATGATGAATTTGAGTCCCCTAATGGGAGATCTATCCATGTGATAAAAAAAATTAGAAATTCTTGAATAATTTGATCAAATACTTGTTTTTTCTCAAAGCTAAACTCAGATCCATAGGCAAGTTCATCATTGGTGGTCTCCTAGTCTAAATTTGAAGAAGAATAAATACCCCCATCTAATGGCACCTAAAATAGGTTTTCACCACTAGATTGGCCTTTATATTCACTTTTTCTCTCGTCAAAAATCATCTCAAAGAGGTTTTCACTTTTGGACCTCAATGTTTTACTTTTTTTTTTTGGCTTAGGCTATTCACTTGCTCTCTAAAATAGGCTATAGGATCCAATGTGATTGAGAATACTAATTTGTGATCTCCCAATATAACATTGTCTCTAAGGCCTAAAAAATCATAGAATGCCTCATCATTTTAAAACTCATCAATCGGTAGATTGGATTCTTGTTGGTCCTAATCTATCAATTAGGGATAATATAAAGGAAAAGGTTATGATGAATGGCCAAGGTTAGGGTACAAATGGCATTGTTATCAAATAGGTTCGTTTCATCTAGGTCATCAAAGGTGAGGCTATGATCAGACTCTACTTCATCATCATCATCATCACTAGTTGTTGGTGATGGAGTTTGAATAAGATATGTGGGGTCACCCCCAGGTAGATTAAATCCAAGTCCATAAGGTCTGTCATACTTAGTCATGAAAATTGGTTTGATGGTTCCTTGTTGATTCAGTCTGAGGCCTCTTCCTTCATAATTGTTATGCTCCATGATCCTATTGGGAATAGGATACTTTACATTTTTATAAAAATTAGTTTGGTTATCATTATATAACCATGATTTATCCCCTTCAAGAGGGTTAGGTCCTAGGCTAAATGCTGGTACAAATGTGATAGGTCTCTTATCTTTGTTCTTTTGTTACCAATGTATATGTGGTGTGACTTTAGGTTGCCCAAAGGTTTCTAGATTTTGAGGAAGATTGGAAATATGAAATATATCATGGGTGACATACTCTCCCAATACATTATCTAAAATGGTGAAATGATTAGAAGATTTAGTAGGTGGCATGTGGGAAAGGGAATCCAAGGTATTAAGATCTATGTAATTATCTGGTGAAGGATCAAAAGTATAGCCTTTCCTTTATCCTGCTTGGAACTTGGATTCATGCCATACTGATAATTGTAGCTTTAAAATTCATCCTCGAGATGTTTACAGTGTTCATATGGATGTAAATCTCTAGTAATATTAACTTCCATCGCTGAGTATGAAAACTTGATACAATGGTGCAGTGTTGATAGGACTACATGAATATCATGTAACCAAGGTCTGCCTAAAAGCATATTATATGATAACTCAAGATCAAGCACATGGTAATGTGTATCATGGGTCAAAGGCCCAATGATAACTATAAAATTAATGGTGCCTTGTGATTCTCTTTCCTAATTATCATAAGCTTTGATAGTTATTATTTTTAGTTGGAGATCTTCCATTGTGTACCCAAGAAACTTGATGAGCTTTAGAGACACTATGTTGAGGCTAGATCCATTATCTATAAGGACATATTTCACTTTATACCATTTGATACAAACTTCTATTTATAATGGATTATTATTGAGTGTACCAAGGTAAGACATATCACTTTGGTTGAATGTGACTTATTGGGTTGGAGCTAGGTGTCCAACCAAATCTTGAAATTGATCATGGGATATGTTAATAGCAACCATGGATTAGGTCAAAAATTAATTCAAGATGTTCTTATGGATTATTGATGTTCACAACAAATCTAAAATATAAATTTGTGTTGGTGTCTTCTACAATTTTTCCATAATATCAAATTTCTTGTCTTGGTCAGTAGTGAATGGTTTATTCTAAGGCTTAACAGTTGGTTGGATGACAGGCATAGTGGCAGATGGTTATGGGCCTGGGATAGTAATATTTGACCTCTAAGTTGTGATTTAAAAATCAAGATTAAATACTAGACCATTATTGCTAACAAATGTTGGAAATGGTGTGGGCCCAGGCAAGACAAGTATTGATTGTTAGTGCACCTGCATGTGGTCACATGGCAAGGATGAGTTGTCAATATAAGGTCTAAAAAGAGAAGCCCTAGTTTACTAGTTTGCTTCTGTATGTATTCCAAAGTCAAAGAAGGATTATCCATGTAATTTGGATGAATGTTATTGTTTAACAATGGTCTAGGTTGATTAGTGTTTGGTTTAGGATTAATGGAGATGGTGTTAATGTTACCCCCTACATTATGACCTACAACCTTGTTGTAGTCATGTGTAACTACATGGTAGGTTTTTTGGTTGTTACCATTATAACCTTGGTTTTGTCAATTATTCTATCATTATGGGTTCTACTACTGATTTTGTTGATTCTACTAGTTTGGCCTTTGATTTTGATATAGTTGAATTTGCTATTGCAATGGCCATTATTGTTGATATTGCTGATTATTTTGCTACTGCTGATTATTATGTCAGGGAAAGGGGTTTTGATAAATCCCAAGAGTTTTATTGGAAGTGTAATCACCATTATCTAATTTTATCTCCCCATTCTCCAACATATTCTTAAATTAAATGCTTGATTTGGATAAATCTTCATAGATTATGCTCATTGACTTGATGATAGCCATAGAATTCATTTTCATAGTACCAATCATGATAAGGAATGCTTTATAGATAATGCTTTAGTATAGGCCAACTAATCAAAATAGTAGTAGAAAGCTTTCAAGATATAGATTCAATAGGTTCTCCTAGGTCACTAAAGACATGATGTGCATGCACGGTTCTCCTAGGAGGAGGGGTTTGTAATGGTAAAGGATGTTGTATTTATTGTGTAGGTCTTGGTTGGTGAACTTACAACATTAGTTGGAGAGTTTGATGAGTAAGAGTAAGATAAAAAGGTGGTGTAGATGATGTTTTCACCATTTGGATATGATGGGATTTGATTACTTCATTTCCCACAACATTCTTATTGCGGTTGAATTGCTTTGGTCTTTCTTGGTTATTGGCCTATGCTAGTTGTGAGGTTTACACTTGAATGGGATTTTGGTCAGTTCCCCAATTGGTACCTTGATTTTGATTAGTTAATTTAAGTTTGATGACTCTTTTATTTATAATCACCTACTTGATCAATAAACCTTTATCAATGATTTCCCTAAATGTATGCATACATTGTAGTTCCAAGTGATAAACTATCTCACTATGCAAATTTTTGGTAAACACAGTGGCTAATTATATATCTAGTAAACTAGGGGTGAAATGGCTTGTAAGGGTTCTCAATCACTATAAATAACTTGAAAAAATCTCACCAAATTTTTGATTTTATTGCATTAAGTCCACTAATGAAATATCATGCTTGAGATTATAGGAAAAGTGCTACACAAACTTATCAAAAAGATCATCAAAATCTATTACTAAATTTTTGAGCAACTTCAAAAACCACTTGAAAGCTTGTCCAACCAAGCTCTTTGGAAATAATAGCAAAAGGTATATGACATTATATGCTATTGGTTGACATGCAACAAAGAATTTGGTCAAATGACCCTTAGGGTAACCTTTTCCTTTGTATTTATCAAATTTTTGTGGTTCATATCCTAGAGGAAATGGTATTTGAAAATAATCCATGTTGAATTCATAGGAACATACATCATCCAATTTGAAACTTTTAGTTTGTTTACTAGCTTGACTAGAAGCAATTACATCCTTCATTTGTTGTAATTCTTGGGATAAGAAACTAGAAGGAATATTAGTTTGAGGGATAATTTGGGTAGATGGTTGGGAGGTCACAAGTGGGACACTTCGACCAAGGTATGACAAAGATACCTATTGGGGTATATTGGTTTGGTAGGGGAATGGACCAAGAATACACATACATGGATTAGGATGTACTTGAAATTTCATAATTGGTTGTGTGATATTCTTATTTGGGTTGGTGATAAAGGTTTGAATTGGAGGATTTTGTGTTTGGGATAGAGGGATATAACTATACTATGCCTACTATGGTTGAAAAGGGACATGCTTCTGACTAATCAAACCTTGTTATTGAGTGGAAACTTGTGGAACAAGACCCTATCTCTAGATTTGTGGCACATTTTGTTCTAATGGTTATCTAGTAGGTACTTGAGAAACATGGGGACCTCCTTATTACATGAATTCGTTTGAGGAAGTGAAAGTAGGTTACAAATTTATCATCTATTGTTGACTAATATTTGCACATTATTGACTAGTCATTGCTTGGTTTTGAATTGGCATATTAGTCTATAATTGAAGAGCCATGTTCATCATTACCTAGTAAGGTAGAATATCAGTTGCCCCTGATTGAGGTGGTAATGTATTTTTCCTTTATTGCATTGATACACTAGATTATGCTTGTTATTTTAGAATACTACTCACCTTTTGAGGAGGAGTAGGGTTCATCACATTTCATCATTGAGGCATGACGTTATCCATTTTTGATTACCTAATCCCATAGGTTGTATATTTGAGGAAGCATCCAATTGAGGTTAGGGTGTAGAAACTCCTATTCCATGGTATGATGATCTATTCATAGGATTAACTATAGGCACATGTTATTGGCTAATTGTTTGTATGTTAGTACCAATTTGATCAGGACTGGACATTATTTTCACCTATGTTGTGTATATATAGAAGACACTTCTTCAATAATAGGCATATGCATCAAGTTATCTATCAAAGTGATTTGTATGAATGGGTTAGAATTTAGATTATCTTATCTAGTTAACTCTATTAACACTCATGTTGAAATAATTAGGTTAATAAAAGGCTTACTTACCATGTTCATTTGATTAAAATCATTTTCTATATTTAGGTAGGTTTGATATGCTATCTGCATTTGGTTAAAATGATCTTCCATGATGTTTTTGCCTTAATTAGATATATTAGGATCTTGATACATTGTTTAGACTAGAGAGATAGGATTGCTAGAATAAGCCTATTGACCGTAAATGATATTATGGGGTACTCTTACTAGACTTGGTAAATTTTCATGGGGGAAGCCTATTAGAAACTTGGCCCCTAGCTCTATAGATCTAACCAAAATCTCATCTTTGTTCTCCAACAAATGTCTCTCAAACAAGAATGGATCATATGTGAAAGTTGTATTAGTAGAATATGACTGTTGAAGTACTGACTCATTCACTATAGGTGTTGTAGCTAGGTATTGTGTGGTTTACTCTTGGTCTTATTCTAAAAAAGGTGGTGTGTTAACCAGATAGTTAGCTAACAGATCTTGGCTTTGGGCCCTTGATTGAGTATTATAAGAGGAATAAGAATCCATCTCATAATCAATATTATTTTCATAGGGGTCTTGCACCATTTCTTCTTACATAACTACATTACTAATCCCTAGATTATACGTGAGTCCACTAAGAGTGTAGGAATACATGTTGGGATCCATAGTCAATGCTTTTGTGATAAAAGGTCAAAGAGTTCTACAAAATCTTAAAAAGGACAACGTCTAAAATAGATGATGTTCCCACTTGGTCTAGATTCATCAAAAGGATCAAAAAGGTTTATGCCAAGATTTTTGAAGAAATAAGCTAGCGTGAAGTATCTAATGTTTCACTATTCACACAAAGATAAGCAAGTAAATAGACCTAAAATAAAAATGCCAAACTCTAAGCTCAAAGTGTTTTAAATCAGTCTAATCTAAAATTTAAAAATTTGCAAGGTCTATTGGCTAAACACGACGTCAAAAGCTAGGCTCAAACAAGGCATGTGCTAGGACTCTTGGCTAAATGGCATCAAAAGATAGACTTTGAAAATAGATGAAAGTTTTAATCTAATGGATTTGAAACACTTCTAACAAACACTAGGCATTTGATTCTTGGACATGAAATTAATCAACTAGGTATAAGGTATGAGACAAAAAGGCATTTTATAAATAATTTATTTTCTCACAAAAAATGGTATAAAAATTGGTTCTTTTGACAAACAAGCTAGACAAACTTGATCAATATAACTGTGATTTAGATAAAGGATCACAAAAGTACACTCAAATTGGTCTGAAAATGTAGGAACAATTATAGACTCTATACAAGAGGGTCTATGAAACAATATTTGAAATTTTTTGGGTAGCATAACGATTCTATACTACCCAAAAGGTGTGACAAAAAGGTTTGTTTCAAAAACTCTCTAAGGCAAAGATGTTTTCCTATAATTTTGATAACATAACACTACTTTTCTTGACTCAAAATGTTATGGTGCATAGACTTAGAGTGCAAGTGTTTAGCACAAAAAGGCTTAAGTTTATCAAGTGATGATAATTATTATGAGTATTAAATGGCCTTCAACCTAAATTGAAAATTGAACCTAAGTTCCCTCAAGTTTAGTGTAAATATCAAACCCACTTAACACATCAACCCTATGAACTTATAAAGGTGAAATTTTAAATTTTGATTATATGTGAAGGACTTAAAAAACTTTGGTAAAGGTCTAGACTCTATTGGAAAGAATAACCATGCCAAAGTGGATGATATGACTCTCAAGCATTTTATGAACTTTGAACAAGGCAAATTGATGATCTCATGCAGGCAACATAATGCCTCTTTATTCAAAGGAAAATTTGGACTATGTGTTTAGTTTGGATTATTTATTTACACCAAGTTTTGACTCTAAACAAGACTTTAATATAGGACAAGACCAACTAATTAATCTCTCTTAGATCCTAAACTGACAAGGTTACTTTGCATTGTTGGAATCCATTAATATACATCATTTGAGATGATTTTAAGTGTTCATCCAAAAGTAAATGTGCATTATATATTAGTGTTTTTACACTCACCTTCTCTCAAATGATAGTACTATGACATGGACCTTGAGGTTCACCTTGAACCAATAGTACTTCCATGGAATGTATGGATTTGTCTAAGATCTAACAAGTTTTCAAATGATCTAGGGTAATCAATTGCACAATGACTTTCATGCCAAACAATACAAAATAAAAGCATGGATTTTGGGTTTGTATCACTTGGATTGTTGCAAAAAGGTCTAGTCCCTTTTATAGCCACTACATCTTATTATTTTATCAGTGTAGAGTGATGTCCAAAGTACCACTATGTCCCATGTGCAACTCCAAAGGAGCCAAATGAAGTCAATGTTGGGAGATGAAACCCTAGGTCAAATTTTCCCTAAGTAACTTGTGAGAGGTGATGAAGTCCCCCTCACAAGCTAAGTTTTGCATAAAAATAAAGAAAAAATGAAAGTAAAAAGACATTAGGGTCACTTTCAGGGTCACCCAAACTTTGACAAGTTTTTGGGAAGTGCTTTAGATGACTTTATTTCTAAGCCTTGGACTAGGCTGTTTGTAATAGGAATGACACTTTTGATTCCAAGGGGTTCCCTATAGGCGACAAATGGAAGAGCATACACACAACATCCTTATTTTTTCCAAACAAAATGTAATCTAAAAAACTATTAAAAATAATAATTGACAAGTGTGTTCAATTTTAATCCCAAAATGAAAGATTTGGTGGTGTTCATTTGAACCCTTGGTCTTAGTTGTAAACTTTGAAAACATTCACCAAAAACATCTAAACTCTTTGTTAAAAACCCAAAACAGGTTCATAATTTATTTTTAAGCATTAAAAGGTGATTTAAACATGTTTTAAGCAAATATAAAGCTTGGTATTATAGTAAAAATGTTAGCATGTCCTTTAGCTTTGAAGCTCTTTTTGGTTTGAAATAATGACCTTTAGAAAAATAGCTCTTGAGTCTGTATTTTTGGAAAAACACAGTGACCAACATTAGTTATATACAACTAAAAATGGTTTCCTTGGCTAACTAAAATCTAAATGATGTCGGTTTTGATAACTGACATCGGTTAAGCTATGTAACCGATGTCGGTCTTACTTGCTGACGTCGATTACTATGTAAAACTATGACAACCACAAATGGTAAAATAAAGTTAGAAAATAAATTGGCAAGAGTTTTAAGGGTCCAATTAAATATTTTAGAATTGAAAAATGATCTTCTTTAGGTCTGAGATGCATCTAGTCCAATCGGGTGTGCCATATGTGAATCTATGAATTTGACTCTGGAGAGGATGGTTAGTATGGTGTTAGTTTAAAAATGAAAAAAAAATGAAAGAAACACACTAATATCATAACATCTCTAGGCCAAGACACTAGGGAGATCTTAGTTAACAAAAACAAATGATAAACTCAACTGAAAAGTAATAAATAAAACACAATAATTCTTTCACCTTCCTTGGATTCTCCAAATGCCTTTGTAGTGGTTACTTACTTAGTTTTGTGCTCATGAAGTATTTGACAATGGAAGCTTGACTACCTCCATCTCTCCTTGGAAACTTTGGATTATGGCTTGGATTGGATTAAAATCAATTTGTCATGGTAACACTAATTTCTTGAATCTCTTAGAACCATTTGTGCATTATAACTTTGCATTATCAAGTCTTAGAGATGATGTGGTAAGGCCTCTTAATTATAGATTTTTGTAAATGACTAGAATCAACTTGAACCGTTCATCCTGAGATTGAGATGTGTGGTTGAGGATTAATTCAATTTTAGGAATTAATTTTTTAATTATCCTCATCATGAAATTGGAAGAAGGGGCAATTAGGAATCATGGAGGGCATCATGAAAGGCATTGATGAGGCATGGAGGGCATGAATCCTAATATTTGTAGCATCTATGGCCTAGGGATGTCTTCCCAAGAAATGAGGTCACCTGATGATGCAAATATTCAATATTCATTTCTAAAAATAATTATTCAATAATTTTCTATGGAATTATTAATTAGGCCTTGATTTGGGTTAATTAGCTCTTAAGCATGTTTAAGCACTTTGTGCATAAATTACCCAATTTAATCAAAATGCCTTGTTATTGGTCTAAAATTTGACTAGATTGGAATAATAAGTCAATGTCAGATGCGTTATATCCATATTTGCATTTAGGATGTTACCAATAAAAAATAACAAAGGCATGTGTCTTGTGTAGAAGATTTGATAGGAAAGAGCAATCCAGAGCACCCAAGTGCAAAATTGGCATTTTGACTCAAAATAATCTGATCAAAGTTAGCTGGCCCATAAATTGCATTGCCCCATTTAGGTATACCTTGGCCAAAATTGGCTCTTGAATATGTCAGTTTCACATCATTTAGCATGTTTTAGTATTTTTAGCCCAAATTGTGTATTTTGGGTGGAAATTGGCTAAAATCCTAATTGGAGGTTATTGGTGCCAGATTTAGGTGTCTATAGTTCTTGGTAACTTATTATTACATGTTTCCATGTGGAACATGTAGCATGTCCCTCCATGATTTGAAGAATACTATAGTCTCTTTTTGGAGATTTTAATGAGATATATATCACTCCTCCTCATCCTCTTCTATCATTTTATTAGACATTATTTTACTCCCTCGTCATACTCATGTTTCTTGTGATGAACATTAATGGTGGACTATGTTATTCCTTTTCTTTAACCACTACTACAAGAATGATATTATTCCTAACCTTGGCTATCCTATTATAGATTCTAGTCCTATCCATATTCTGAATGTTCCTCTTCTAGAGCCTTAATAGTATTCTACTTTAGAGGAGTCTACTATTTCTAGAGTGAGTACAACCATTGAGAGCTTAGATGAATCATATGTTTCTATGGATATTCATATTATATATTTTTCTATTTCATCTACATTATATTCTTTAGTTTCAATGATTTTTGAGTTGAGATCTCCTATTCACATGGACATTTTTCATTCAATGTCATTACATTTAGCTCTTGTGCATGATCTTTCCATACCTATTCCACACCTTTTTTTGGGCCTTTTTCAGATATATTCATATTTTCACCTTCATAATAATTTTTTGAATGGATAGCCTTTCAGTACACATCATTTTCTTCCATTGGAAAAGGGAAGAAACATTCCTTAATGTAGATAGAGATTCTATAGTCTTTAGGTAGACGTCTCGTTATTGACATTGGTCATCTTGTGAGTTGTAATTTGAGTGTGGAATTATTTAGAATCATCTTCAAGGGGACATTCTATATCTCTTTTCATATTTTTATCTTTTTAAGGGGGAGTTTTTTCCTATGGGTTTTCTCCTTTTATCCACTTTATGAGAGTTGATTTGTACATGGATAATTAATCAAGCCTTATTTTTGGGACCCATTTATTCTACCCACCTAAGTTATGATTTTGGTGGGTGTTAGTGTAGGGTATTTATTTTATTTTATTATGTTTATTCCTACACTCATGTATTTATTCCTACACTTGAGTTATCTTACTTAGGTGTACTTTTGTCATAGGAGTTACTCTTTCATTATTACATCATAGTAGTTACTCTTTGATTATTATGTTATAGGAGTTACATGCATATTATAGGCCCTTTATGGAGGAGTTACTACCTTTATCTCCTTTTTTTACATCTCTTGGTGAGCTATTAGACATGTAGTATTGGATATTAACTATATGATTTTGTAATTGTTTTCATATATGGATTCATTCTCTTTCAACATCTTATGCAATCACTTGTATTCTTATTGTTGGACTTATACATGCACTTGATCCAAATATCTTGGTAGACTCCTCAACATTTTTAAAATTACTAAACCCTAGATTTTTCACCCTTGGAGTGACAATGGAAAAAAGGGTTAGTGTTCACATGTTGTCAACATTCCATAAGGAACCCTTTATCAATGGGCATTGCCTACATAGGAAATAATTCAAAGAGGGCCTTAGACTTATGTAGTTAACCCATATTTGGTTTATTTGTGTGTATCAAGATACAATGTGTGATAATAAAGTACATAGAGTGACCTAGCTTATAACATAGCAAATATGGCTCATGTAGTTCACCTTCAATACTTCAAAACTATAGATGGGGTGTACCTATGATTTAAATTTAAATAGGTTAGAATATGGAAGTTTTGATAAGTTGAATTATTGATTGGGTACCTTTGGTAAGTTTCCTTGTGAGTTATTAGGTTTATGTTTCATTTAAAATTTTTATGACTTTTAGGTTATAAACACTTAGTTTGGTATATGAAATAAGCATCAACATAGGAGTTTGGTGAGGACACAAATATCTATGAAGACAAAAAATAGGTACAAGCCCAAAACTTGTAGAGGATGATAATAAGAATCTTTATAACATTTTGAGTAGTACATAAGGCCTATTACTCAAAATAACATATGTCTAAACTAAGAGATAATGAATAATCACAAGGGATTATTGATGTGAGATTTTTGGTAATAGGAAGGTCTTAGAAACTAAAGGTTACAATCATGATAAGTACTTGAAAACTATACAAGATAGATGTGTTATATAGTTTAGATTTAATGTCTATATTTTCCCTCACCTTTAATATTTTAAGTAAATTACTAATTTAAAGGAAAATAAATGTGTACCTGGGTATGTGTAACACACATTGTCTTTGTGTGAGTCCCACTTGAATGCTTTATTGGTGGCTAACATACAACGAAGAGTATGTTGCAGTATATAAGTAGTCATATAATATAACATTGAAATAATTTGAAATTATTTAATGTAAATAAACAAAGGTTAGGAGTACCTATGTATCGATGCAATCATCTTTCCTTTTGGTAATTTGATTTGATGGTATGAATTTTTTTGAAGATTTGGAGCTAGTATTAGAACAATAGTAAAAACCTAAAAGTGAAAATATATAGAAATATGAGAGGGTACTTTCCCTCAAACTTGGAGAAAAGTTGAGTTTCCACCTATAAGTTAAGATTACCTCAATTATGCAACATAATCATACCTATAATATGGTGAGTATGAGTGATCCAAGTCAACTTACAGTATAAAACTAGTGTAAGTGGATGATTTGAACACCCCATCCTATAATATTGGTAATATTGACTGATATAATCACCTTAACCTTGCCAAAAGTGAACCAAATCCAATAATATATAATAACAATCTTTCCATCATGGTTTAGGATAAATTATATAAAAGTATTTGAAATCTAAATCTATTTTTTTTTAAAATTTAACACGATATTTTTCATTGCATATGCACCTTATATATGTATCAAGATGAAAACTAGATATAAAAATGGTGTTAATGTATATAATGTTGTCACAAGTGTGTATTTGAATCATATAACTATGTAATTTGGCCAACTCTAAAAATTTTCAAGCATGGAATACATGTTCTCATGACATGCCCCACTATAATCTGAAACTAAAAAATGGTATAGTTATGGATAACATGTTTCCATAACATTACCCCGCTATACTCTAAAATTACAAACTAGTATAGGTGTGGAAGCCATGAATTTTTTACATGTCCCCACTAAAATCCAAGACTAAGGAGTTAAATTCATGCCTCTATGACATTCCCCAACTAATATTCCCCCATTTTGAGGTGATGGAATGTATAAACTAGTATTCAACTTACCTCAAAAGGATAAGATAACTATATAATCTATGAATGCATCATGTAGAATATATGGGTAACATGCCAAGGTAGATATGATAATGAGGTACATAGTATGTGATCACATCAATTCATAATATGAATGATGTGAATCATGGCAACATCTAGATAGTAAAACTAAAAGCTCAAAAATTAGTTAAGCACACACACAAGAGTACTCAAAATAAAATCTAACAAAAATTGTCTAAGAAGACCTTAAACAAGGTAAATATTCAAATACGACACAATATAATGGGCATGCCTTATTCAAATGTCCATAAGTAAAGTAATGACATATTCAAATGTCAACATAGAAAAAATATGACGTATGAAAATGCCATAATAGGAAAATATATATACAAGGTCCATAATAAGTGGAGAATATTCAAATTCTCAAACAATAAATACAATGGAAGATAATACACTCAAGGAAGTGCATAAATGGAAATCATGTAACATAATAAACCAACACAAACATGTCATACTAGTTATGGATATATGTGTTAGCAAACAAATTAAGTACATAGCATTTCAAGTACACTACAAGAGATATAAGCCTGGATAAAGGCATATGTAAGTATATAATATCAAGATATGACAATATAAAATGATCATATAATGATATACCCTAAGTGTATGGTGATCAAATAAGTTGATTCTTCAAGTGTCCAAATGACATGAGTAGAGGGAAGGCCTAACATCCAAAAATGCATAGATCATGTGCCTAGGTATTCTTATATCATGATCAAAATATATATGAGACACATGTATATATAAATAGATCATATGATATCTATCAACATTGATCCAAAAACATATATTCCAAGAAGCTAAAGGGAACATGTAAAAGCTAAAAATATTTTTGGATTTTTTATTTTTAAAAATTTTTCTTGTATTTTTTGGAATATTTGAAAAGAAAAGTCTATCCCATGATCTTAAGACAAGGATGAGAATTATTTAGTGGTGAATGAGTATTTGAAAAATATATGCCATATGGGTGCATATTATAATTAGGAAATGTATCATGATTGTTTGGTATGTTTGTATTTGGTATCTCTGCTTCACATGAATGTGTAATTTTATCTACTTATTTATTTATTTATTCATTGTGTATAAGTTAATTTTAATTATTTTTTGTAATTGATATATGGATATGATAAAATACATGGTAGTATAAAATATTTTAATTTAATAAAACTTACAATTAAGTGATAATGAAGTAATCATCGTATGTAATGAAACCCAATAAGAAATAAGAAAGTTTGATTTTAAAGATCATATGGTAATGAAACTTATGGTTTTGATTTTCTCACTATATCTTATGTATGTGCTTGTTTAGGTAACCAGATATTCTATGTATGTATTCCCATTCCACGTGTACCTTTATTAGGAGCATGATCAACTAATGGTTCCTTGGTAGGATCAGTGTAGGAAAGATCATTCTTGGTAGAGGGCACACTAGGAGAAGGACTTATACTAGTGGTTGTATTCTAAAAATGTTGATGGAACATGTGTTCCTAAAAATGAGTAGCATGGGATATCTTGACCCTTTGAGAATAACCTCTAGAATAAGTAGTGTAAATGGATCTAGATGTATGTTTTTGAAATTTAATAAGTCCTCGATCTACCAACTATGTAATATTTTAATTGAGAGAAAAAATCATTATTGTAGTTCCTGTTTATACCATGGTAAGTGCAAAATTGTTGTATTTTATCCTTTTTAAATATATATGATTGGTAATAAGAATTAAGATTAAGTTTTATCATCTATTTATCCAATATTTTATGCAATATATCATGTGGTCTATCTTAGTACAAATTAAATTGAAGTGGTTGCCTTTTTGTAGAGCAAATGGTTTAATTGTAGGAGGTATTAGTAAGTATGTTCCTTTACTTTGTTTAATACCTTTATTATTTGTTCTTTGGTATGAACTACTAATTATTAATAATTTTTATTAAGTGGTTCATATTCATTATTGGATTGATTATTTTATTTGAAAGCATTATTTGTACCATGTTTGCCTTGATGGGGAGGAATAGGTAATTCAATTTTGGTATTTATTAGAGCACATGCATATTTATGCACATCCCAGTATAAGGTTTCAAATGAGGTAAAAGTCTTGTGAAATGGTCTTTATATAAGTGGAGAAAGCATATCCACACTAAATATAAATTTCACTTCTAGATTTGAGGGGATATAGTTTAAGGAATATAATATATCCTTAAATTTTATATCATAGTTTTGAATGGACTTTTGCTAATTTTGTGTTAATACTTGAAAATTCTCCAATGGTAACTTAGGTAGGTTATATTTATGAAAATTGGATAAGAACACATCTTCATGTTTTTTAAACATAGATAGGGAACCATTTGGGAAGATATAAAACCAATAAAGAGAATCTTGAGCTAAACTTAGATGGAAATACTTTAATAACAAGTATCCATCCTTAATCCAATGTTAAAATGAGTGTAAATATTAATTAAAATGAGTAGAAATATCCCATTGACCATTGAAGGAGGAGAATTTAGGCATGATAAATATTTAAGGGTAATGATATTTACAAATATCTTGAGTAAGAGATTATTCCCCTAATATATTATTTTCAAAGGTAGCCTCATGAGATGAAAATTACAACTTAATGGTAATAAATTGTTGAATATATCCCATGGTAGTCATGACATATAACATATCACAAGTAGGTATTGGTAAAAGGTTGTAATTTTTCTTAAAGGTTGTAACTACCATTCATATGAAACATAGGAATGATATACTCTTTACCTCCCTCTAAAATATGATCATCACATAGTTTGGAGACATTTAGTAAAGAGGCAAGTATATCATTTTAAATAGCATGAAGGTTTTTATCATTACTAGAAATTTCATGATGTACAATAAAAGTAGGATAAATAGTTTCACTTTTAAAAACATATTCTTTTTGAGCATAAAATGTGATGGAGGGATGAAAATAAAAAATATATACTTCATTTAAAATATTAAGAAAAGGAAATATGCAATTATCAATTTTATTTGTACTTACCAAAGAAGGGATAAAAATGCAATGTTATTTTCTACTTTTGGTATATCATTTTTCTTGTGAGAAAGAGACATTTAAGCAACATTTTTATTTTTGTCATGCACTACAATTTTTATTTTATTTGGTTTATAGTACTTGAGTTTGAAATAATATGAATTAAATGTGCTTGGGAATTGAAGTATATCTCCAAACAATGCATCTTTATTAGTAGTTTTCTTAGGACTTTCACATGTATTTCCAGTTATCCATTTAAATAAGATAGGAGAGGAAGTAGTGCATGGATTTTTATCATTATAAGTTAGATAAATAGGAGTAATTTCACTAATTTAATTTGAGTTATCCAAATAAGGAATAATATTTTCAACTTTGGCTTCATTTTGAAAAGAGGAGACACATCCATATTTTTCAACATTTTCATCATTGAAAATAGGAGATAAGCATTTTACTCTTTCAAAATTTGCATCATTATGAAGAAAAGAGGGACATTCAATTTTTATTCATCTAGATAATGTATGCATGACATATTTTGACTTTAAACATCATGAATACTAACTTTATGCATATAAATTGTATCATTTTTATTTGAGGCACTAACAAAATAGATCATTTTTAACTTTTTGGGCCTTTCATAATTGGAAAAATAAGAAATAATAAATTTATGATCCTTATATTCACATTAAAAAGGAACAAAATAACACTCATAACATTGTAAAAGAATGTTTTGAGTGTCAACATATTCATTGAGACTTGCATTATCATCATTAGTTTTTTCATTAGCATAGTTATAAGTAAAAGATGGGGATTGAGAATATTTTTTAGATTATATAAGATCATAATATAAAATGCATTGTTTATCAAGAATATTAGACTAAAAATCCAAAAAATGGTAATTTCTTTTGATTTTGATAGAAGTAAACATGGTGAGGAAGTCTACAAATTTGGATGCAACCACATAGAGGAGAAGAAAAATGCAAAGAGAAAAATATAATAAAACATTACTTATACTATTCCCATGAAATAAATTAGATATGAGAAAATAGAAATAGTTAAAACTACTTTTTAGGAGAAGTAAAAACCCTAGATTGTAATCTAGGGTTTGGTTTATACAAGTTAGAGGATGAGTTCACCATAATGTGCTAAAAGAAGAGAAAACAATATAAAGTGATTGGCACAAATTTTTTGGAATATGAAATAGATTTTTAAATAAAAATAGGAAATGAGATGAACTCAAAAAAATATGGAAACATAAGTATAGTTTACGGTCTTTAGGTCTTAATTTACTAAAAAAAGTAAAATGCTAAATTCAAAAAATCAGTCCAATATTTTGGCAAAAATAAAGGCTTTTCATTATACTTCCCTATGTAAAAAATATCTATGAGGAAATTTATAATAGACTCATGTGAATGATGAATCAAAACAATCAAGGATGGTGAAATTACAATCATATGAACACAAAACCCTTGTAACCAAACAAGTGTAAAACCTAAGGGTAATGTTTTAGATTTTAAAATCCATCATAAAAGCTTAAACCTTAAGAGGTTGGAGACCCTATATTAGGGTAAGTTTGAAAAAAACTTAGATGTTGAGTTCACCAATTATTTAAACCTAAATTTATATGGGTAAATATAGTATATGGTTAAAAGTATATAACTAAATAAGCACAAGGGTGATAAATAGATCAATAGTAGGCCAATCAATTTTTAAAATTAGATAGATAATTTTATAAATTTATAATACTAAGATATGATAAAAATAAAAAATACAATTATTTAGTGACATTTCAATAAATTAAAAACATTATTACTTTGTTTACTACTTGCATGTAGATCTAGGTTGAAATAGGATAGAGGTGGACTAGATTAGGATCTTGAAATAGTCCTGATATTCTAAAAATTTGCATTCTAGGGCCTTAGATGCTTGTGTTAGATTTGAATGGTTACATTAATTCTATTTTATAACTTGGATACATATGTCCATTATTAAATATCAAATGTATTTAGGAAAAACCACCTAAAAACTTTTGGGTTTTTTTTGCTTTTAATCTAGTTTGTTTAGATCTCACACATAGGTTGTCTTTCTTTGTAAAATGATCAAACCCTATATTTTTCACCCTTAGAGTGACTATGTGAAAAGTTGGTTAGTGGGAACATGGTGTAAATATTTCCCAAGGAACCCTCCATAATTAGGTACTACCTACATAAATAGTACTCTAAATATGGCCTTAGACTTATGTATTTCTTACCTATGTGTCACTTTGTGTGTGTATCAAGATGCAACATATGGTAAGAAAGTACATAGAGTGACCTAGCTTATAACTTGGAAATTATGGCTCATTGATTGATACTTCAATAATTTATATCTATATATATGTTTCCCCTATAACATTTATTTAAAAAGGTTATATTAGTGAATCTTTTATTACTTGATTCATTGATTTATTACCTTTGGTAAGTTGCCTTATGATTTATTAGGTTTATGTTAGGTGAGGAATGATTGAAGGTTGATCTTGTATATATACCAACCCATTTTGGAAATATCTCACATAATATCCCTTAGAATTATCATAAGGATACCTTTCATTTGTAGATTTGATGACTTTAGGAACTAGACACTAAGTTTGGCACATGACACTAGTGTCAATGTAGGAGTCTAGGTGGGATGTAAGTGTTAATGAAGCTAGAAAATACGTATAGGTCTAAAACTTGTAGAAGATGATAATAAGTAGGATTAAATCATTATGAGTAGTACAAAAGGCCTTGTAATTAGAATAACATATGGTCTAACTAAGAGATAAAAAATAATCATAAGAGATTGCAGATGTGAGCCTTTTGACAATAGGAAGGTCTTAGGAACTAGATGGTATAACCATGAGCTTTACCTACCAATAATACAAGATTAAGGTGATGTATAATTTATTTAAGGTATCTATAGTGGCTGAGATAAACTTGGGAAGTTTAGGTTCATAAAATACATGAGGATGTGAAAAAGTAGAAAATGAGAGTCATATGTGTACATAAAAGTCATTTAGGGTGATGTTAATTCAAAAATTACATTTCCAAGTGTTAATTAAACTATCTTAGTGTCTACAAATTTCCTCATTTTATTTTAACATTGAAATTTGATAGAAATACTAGAGTTAGAAGATAAATACATGCATCCTAGTGTGTACAATGTATGTGAAAAATTAGGATGAACCTATAACTTATCATACTTAGTGGATTCCAAGCTCAAAAAAGGTAATCTTACTAAACGAATAATTGCATAGTTATTTATGTCATGACATAATTAATTCATATTTGTTAAACCTAATTAAGGGATCTCTTACCATATACTACCAAAGAAGAGGGATCTAAATCTTCTAAGTGACATTATGCAATAACCCTAGCTAGGCCTACAATACATAAAATAAATCTAATCTAGTGCTAAATATAGCTTATGGCACAAAGGGGGATAATTTAAACAATTAAAATAAAACATGCTAAGAGATATCTACTCAAGTCAATGTAGAGTTAAACTAAGAAAGGAGTATAGTATTCATCGTACTACTTTGTACAATATTGATCTACTAAATGAAAGAATAAAATTTATTAATACTTACCTTGAATTGAATCTTTCATCACTCAATATATCCTTAGGCCAATGGTGATTTAAAAGAGATTTTTGTGTATTTGTAAGTATCACACTAAAGAAATCAGACCTTGGCTAAAATACTCATACTTTGCATCTAAGACTTTCCCATTAAAAAAGATTCTTTCCCTCCAAAGGAAAACCCTAGGCAATGACTCCCCAAATGTAGAAATAGTAAAATTGTGAGCTATAGAAATGTGAAAACAAATGTTTCTCTCTTTATAAATGAGGTGAAGGGGGTATTTATAGCCAAATATTGACCCTAAACCATCACTATAATTTTGATGATAAGGTCAATCAGGTTGATTTTGTTTGGTATAGAATACAAATCTTAGGGTTTAAAATACTTCAGCTAGGCCAATGGAGTTTCATAACATGCACTAAATTCCCAACAAGATTGTCTTGGCTGACATAGTTAGAAAATGAATAAAAGGGGTGTATGCTTAGTTAGGGGATATTTTAGAAGGTGAATTAATTAATGGAGTGTATAAGTGGGTTTTAATTTCTTAGGGAGATGGATAAAAGTAAATTCTAGTGATTTGACATAATAGTATAAGGACCAACAATATTGAGAAGAACTAAAGGTTTGCGCACCCATTTCCTAGTGCACCCTTTAAGGTGTGCACAAAGAGAGATTGAAACTCAATAGGTTCTTGAAAGAGAGAACATTAATAATTGATAAGATTTAAAAATAATGTGTATACATATTCCCCACTCAAATATCATCATGGATCACATATTTTAACATGGGATGGTGCTTTAAAAAATAAAAAATCAATGCATAATCCTAAGTTAATAAATTGTAATTCAAATTGGAAAAATAACTAAAAATAAAGAACTAAAAAATTCATACCTTAAAAAACCATGTTACTATAGAATATAATTTATTTATGAATAATAAGGAAAATGTGTCCAATCTATAATACATTAGGTAGAAATGGAAAACAAGCTAAAAATTCAAAAAAAAATGCACATGAGAGTTGCCCCAACTTCCATGATACCAACATAATTTGTATGGATCATACCAATGTTTGATAGGGTGAGTAAGATCAAGATCTAATGATGAAATTCAAGGAAGATGATTTTTAATCTCTTCTTAGTAAATTATTTTTTGGATATAGATATTATTTAATTGAGAAAATGTATAACTAAAATGATAATTGTTGTAAGTTGGTGATGAAATAATAGGCTTTATGGAGAAAGATTTCTCACACAATATTGTAATTTGGAGTGAAGATAATTAGTGAATAAATTCAATATATTATCATTATACATGTTATGATTCACTTTGTTATATAATAATTTTCATTTTTTGATGAATACTTGTGATATTTCATATTGTAATTGTTTGAAATTGACAAAATGAGTTAGGTTGTTTTGAGGAAGATTATTAGTTTAGAATTATTGGAACAATGCAATGACTAAGTCCTCCAACCTAATGATATAATGAGTTTTAAGTTGATTATAAAAATCTATATAATCACTTGAAAATGTTTTAGCTAATAGCTTTGTGGTGGTAAAGGTGTTAATTTTAACCCAACTTTGTATAGGTTTCCAAAAGTCCTCAAATGCAAGGTGGGATCAATGGATCCATTATAAATGATAATGGTAACTATACCACGTATGTAAATTTTTGTAATTTTAATAACTATAGGTTCATTATATATGTGTTTAATATCATTTTTAAGAAGTGGTGGTTATGGTATAAGGTTACCATGCACATCTCTATGAGGTGGGGGGGGGCAGGGTTGGGGAACATTAGGTTTTTACACACCACATTGAGTAGGTTGAAGATGATTTTGTAAATGAATTAGTTGATTTTGAATTTTCATCATTTGGTTGTAAATATTATTTTTAAATATATCTAGTTGATTTAAATTTTTCAATAATAATTTATTAGTGTCAATGGTGTTTTGACTAGTGGAAGCAATATGGGATGCATTAGAGTTATGCAAGGCATTAAGAGTTTGAAATGCACTATTATCTTGAGATAAACTAGTAGTTATATGGATTTGAGTATTACTATATGTATTTTTATTAGAACCACTAAATCTCACACTTGTCATGTTTATAGATATGGTTGGCATGGAGGATGAAGAACAAATGAAAGAGGGTTCTAGTATAAGAAGGTATGAGAGAGGAGGAATATGTGACATAAGTTATATAATGGATTTCCCCAAATATTGTAGTAAATATAGATAAAGGTGAATGATGTTATCTAATTTTAGGTCCCACCATGAGGCTATAAATGGCTATGGGATCCTTACTCCAATGTTGAGGATTTTCACTAATGAAGAGGATCATTTCAGCCATATACTCAAGATTACTTTCATACTTTAAAATTAATAAGAATAAAGAATTAAGAGAAGTAGAATATGCAGGAATACCATAATTGGATATATTAGTAATTTGGATATTTAGACACTTCATTCTAACCACTTACATGTCTAAACTATGTTTGAAATGACTTTTTGCAGCCACATACAATCTTAACAAAAAATCTCCAACTAGACCTAATTTACCACACAACTTCCATTTTAAACAAAAATGAGAACTATAAATCCCTAATTAGAGAAATTTAACATCTTGCATCATCTATATTACCAAAATGTGTCCTAAATTAAATTATCCCTTTGCAAGTATCTTCATAATCCAATTAAGTGAATACTTGATTGATAAAGAAACATTTCAAATTGATCACCTTGATTAATTATCTTGAGCATTCATCTAATTAAAAATTTATTGGATTTGGAATAACCTATTTTTCTAAAAATGTAAAATTAAATTATGGCCTCACATAGGTGATGCCATAGGGGAAATTTAATGATATGGAGTGGAGTGTGGGAAAAGTGGCCTATGACATGGCTACTTACAAAAACTCTTACATATGTGACACCCCTTTTACACACTCAAGAGGAAAAATGATGCACTTTCTTCCAAGGTGCCTTCTATAGTCCAAAAAGATTTAAATGGCATGTTTTATGCACTCTAAAGGTATAATCATTTATTTAAATATTTATCTTCAACCCTCCACATTAGGATGAGATGAATATTCCATATCAATTTATAGAATCTATAAATATAGACCTATAACCTCTCATTTCATAAAGCTTTATAATGTAGACTTACTTTGCTAGATTATTCTAGAAGCTTCATCAATTCTCTCTCTCTCTCTCTCATGCCAAGCCAAGACAAGACCAAGTGTAGATAAGGAGAGGTGATTCCTACAGAAGGAATTCAAGAATCGATGAAGAATTATATATACAGTAGCCAAGCTCAACTATTTTAGACTAATTTTAAAGCATATTTTTAAGGGAGGTAAAAATATTATTTTTATATTTTATAGCTCAACCTAGGGATTAGAATTGAGAAGTTATATCTTCAAGTTATTTTGGATTATTTCACTAATGATTGACTAACCAATCTTGGATTCTTATTATACATAATGGAATGACCATTGGGATCTCCTAAAATATTAAAAACATGCCATGACATCTTTTAGACCATTTCCCTATGTTAGAACCCCATTGTGTTTAACTCAAATATGGGTATTTTTTAAAACTACTTAATAATCAAATTAGATTATTCCCAATGAATAAATGTCAATTGATCTTTAACTAAATGTATAGTTCATAAAAAAACTAGTTATGATTCATTTAGATAATGATCAACTAATCACATTTAATAGAATTACAAATTTAGTCCATCACAAAATGTATAACTACTAGATGATAATAACTCAGCCAACTACTTAAAGTTAATACACTAACATTATAAATTAAGATTAATGAATTTCTTGGTTATCAAGTTAAAAAATAAAATGTTTTACGTTAGACAGTAAATAAATAAATACAATGTTCCACAAAAATAATGAGTTTACATAAAATCATTATATATAAATAAACTAATATCATGAGTAAAAGTTTATATTGACTGACTACTGGAGGAGAGGGAAAACATCATCAAAGTGATTTTTCACACTGACTAACCATAAACCCATCACACAATTCCCAATGAGGGAATAGACTACCCATCATGAATGGTCAGATGATAACGGTGTAGGTATAGATATGTCAACTAGAACCCATGTTTTGTAACAGTCTAACTACATGCAACATATCATAAAGAATTTCATTATAACACAACATCATGCATATGCATTTAATCAAATAGGTGAAATCATAATGTTTAACTATAAACATTACATTGGCCAAAAAATTTATGCAGTTTAATGATCCATTGGATGAATCATAATCACACATACACTCAATCTTATTTCAATTAATTTAAGTATTAATGACTCAAAATATATATATGAGAATATGTCTCACAATAATAATCATTAGTGTCATTAATAACAGATTACTAAATAATCCATATTCAATAATTCCATAGATTTATCATACAGATCTTAGTATTTAATACCATAGTAATTAAATACAAAAAAAACTTTAACTAATCTCATGTTAAAATAATAACAACATATTATCAAATAAATATTTTCCAAGTTCAAATACAACCAAAGTCCATTTTCCAATAAGATGCATTACAATTAAATTGTTTTCTAACAATTATTATAATATCTAAGCATTTACCAATTCCATAAAAACATCTTGTGTTCACAAGTATTATAATTAAATAATACAATTCAGGAATTTATAAATAAATCTTAAGCTAATCATCAAATAATAACAAATACAACATTATTTGCTCTAAGCAACAAATATCATTTTCCTCATGATTAATAACTGAAACAACATATTATTAATTAATGATTAAATCCCAATTTACATATGAACAAAATTATTCACTATAAACAAACATCTATTAATAACCCAAATTACCCACATAAACATTTATATCAAATATGTCCACTTATATTTATATACATTAAAAACCCTTAGCCATTGATTTCCAAATGGGATAATAAATACATATAAATAGTCATACACATACATGTATATATGTTTTTATGAACTATTCATAAAGAATATATATTCATCTTTATGTATAATCTATAATTATATATATATATATATATATATATATATATATATATATATATATATATATATATGTATGTATATAAGTTTATATTTCAAGTACCTTACTTGAGGAATATAAATTCATATTTAAACAATATATAAATCACATTAACACCACATAACATTCAAACCTGCATTAATATGCATAAAACATACTCTATTAAATTTTGTATGTACCATATGGTACATCAATTTGTTGAAGTAATTTAAGACATGCTTAGGCCCCTTTTAAAAATCTAAGACCCCAAAATAGTTTATCTTTACCTATTACAATTTTTAAAACTTAGACATAATATGTAAATCAAACTGTGACTTAGCAATAAACAATACTAAATATTGTAGTATGGTATTCAACTAAAAAGTACATAAGTATTTCATACATAGTCATCACATAACCTTATAAACATAGCCAACTCATGATAATTTAATAAAAAACAATATAAACTTGCATACCTAGTCGATACACAAACTAAGTCATTAAATAACCATTATAACACAGTTTACTCACAATACTTATACGTAGTCAACATACAAATGTTTATACCTAGATGTCACAAAATACTCCATACACAATTGATTTATAATGATATATTTAGAATCAACCATAAATTATATTAATATTTGACTCCTAGATAATTATAAATTGATGACACATAGTCCTTAAAATACTATTGACCCATTGATATTTACACATAGTCAAATCAAACCCCTTTTATACACAGAGATAATAGGTTAAAAAACTCAACTTTATATAAGGAAAATAATACACATATGACTCATTTTTATGATGAACATAGTCAAATTAATAGACCTAAAAAACCTATTTCACATTCCTAACGAAAACAAGCTTCAAGCCTTTCTATTATTACTCATGTGTTTGACACATTTGTATAACACAATATAAACTAGATCTATGCTAAGTTTAATAACCATTCCAACTAAACATTCATTCATAGGGGTTAATAATACTAACACTCAACCAAACTAAATACTCATTTGAATGAAAAACCATAATATATTCAACCAAACATAAATAAAGTTTAAAACACTACTCCTAATGTTATTCACTGTACAATCATACAAAGCCAAATAACTATATTCCATAACCATTTCAAATAATTTAAATAAACTAAGTCAACAAAAAAATATCTAATCCCTAGTTCAAAACCTAATCAAAATAATATCTCTATGCCATAGTAATAACATACAACCATTTTAATATATACACGTGCTAAGATAAACTCAATTAAGTTAATGATTAATAGAATCCCTATTTGAATCCTAAACCCAAAATAATATTTTCAATCATTTCACTAACACAAATAAAAATACACATATGAGCAAATAAACTAACCAAACCACACTCAACCATGCAATTTAACACTCAAGAGTTTCATTTCCACAATTTTCTAACCTTCTATACTCAATTTAACTTTAATCAAATAATGGATTTGATTCTATGGAGAGATTCTTCCTCCCACACGGTCAAATCCTTGATTCCCCTAGGGTTTTCAGACTTTAAAAAAATAACAATTATATATTTTTAAAACCCATCAAATAGTTTGTTCATATACTTTAACTTAAGTATATATTTTTAGAGAAAATCCAAAATAACAAACCCTACCTCTATAATGCCCTAAAGTAGTCTCCTTTTTTTATTCTAGTTCCTCTCTTTTTCTTATCTATCTACCATGATTGCCTCCATATCATTTAAATCTCTTCTTCTTTATTATTTTTTTAGTGTCTTGAATGCATTTCAAAAACCCCTAATATCATGGTGACCCATTCTCTACCATAAATTCTTGAAAAAATACTCACCATTAAACCAGAAATTCTAGACATACCTTCCAAATCTCCATAGCTTGAGCACTAAAATAATAGTTTTACTCATAGTTGAACCCTACCTACCAAATTTCATTGTTTGAGTAACAAATAATAGAAACAAAGACTAAGCTAAAACCAAATGATAGTTTAAAAATTAGGGTTGACATCAAGTTATGTCAAATAGCATAATTATTATGTTTTAATAATAATAGATTGAATGCCTATTCCAAATTAAACAATCAAGACAAACATCTAAACATATCAATGCCACATACCTAGGTAACCTTTAGGTATTTAATAATTAAGTGACCCTAGGTACCACCTTAGGTCTAGGTTAGATATAAGCTAATAAAATCCTTTTTCTTATATGATCAAAAATGCAATTTAATTATGTGATATCTATATATATTCTAACAAAAATTTCATATTGAATGTTTAAAATTACACACCTATAATATATATGAAATTAAAAATCATAATAATCTAAATACAAATATACAACTAAAACATTTCATACTGGCAATCACTTTATAATCATAACAAACAATCTAAACTCTAAATAAGACTAATTAGGATCAAAACATTGATCTAGATCATATCAACACATCTAAAAATGTATTATTCAAACACAATGAATATTAAAACATTCATGCATTTATTGTTTCATGTGGTGTGTGTTGGGTTCGTTATCAAATCTCAACACCTCTAATATTTACATCTACAACACCCTCCCTAATGATACTCTCCCTCTATATATGACTAAAGAGTATAATTTCTTTTGAATCCATCTCACAAATGTAAATAATTATTAGCCCATAACCATGATAATCAATGCAAATGTTACTAAAGCACCAAAATACTAAATAATCATAATCTAAGTGCATATAAAACTCATATACATATAACCAATCAAGTAATGAGTCACATAAAAATAATCATTACATGTATATCCATACATCAACATAATGAAAATAGTTTGCTACAACAATAATTAAATAATATTAAACCCATTATATCCATTTAATAATCAAACCATGTTTAGTGAAGAAATCAAGATGTAACATCCTTCCCCCTAAAACTAGTCATCATTCCAATGACATTTATTTCACACCAAAGTTATGAAATCAAATAGCATATAATAGCAAATAAAATATCAATAGTAAATGCTCAAACAAATAAATGTGTGAAAATCCTATAAAACTTATCATATTCCTCCCAAGTGGAATTATCCTTATAATATTGGTCCCACTAGACTTTGCACTATGACACTTATCTGTTATGTAAACTAAGTTTGTGAGTGTCAATTATTATAAATTATTCTACTGTGACCACCCCAAGATCTAGAACCCATAAAAAATTCCAACCCAATACATGTGAAGAATTAGTAACATACTTTTTAAGATATAATATATGAAAAAAATTATGTAATAGAGATAGATATGGTGATAAGGCAAGCCTATACACAATAATATTGATCACTTACAAGACATCAAAGGGTCAAATATCTTGGTGAAAGCTTCACTGATTTACCAAACTTAATCAATCTCTTTTGAGGCTTAACCCTTAGAAATAATCTATCACCAACAAAAAACTATCTTGTTATCCTTTTCAGATTAGCATATATTTTATGTCTATCATTGGCTTTAACCAACCTTTGTCTGATTAACTTGACATACTCATCCATTTTTATAAGCATTTCAGGACCAAATACCACCTTGTCTTCAAGCTTATCTCAACTGATTGGTGTTTGACACCTCTTTCCATATAATTCTTTAAATGGAGCCATATTTAAAGCTGATTGGTAAGAATTATTAAAAACAAACTCTACTAGTGGAAGATACTCTTCCCACTTTTATTTATGATCGATACAATACATTCAAATAATATATCCTACA
Organism: Torreya grandis; assembly: GCA_037957365.1. NCBI lineage: Eukaryota > Viridiplantae > Streptophyta > Pinopsida > Cupressales > Taxaceae > Torreya > Torreya grandis. Next base: position 70,024 of record JARHVA010009992.1, read on the forward strand.
ACTTGGTTTAGTCTCTCTATTTTTCCACCCATTTCTAAATGATAAGCACTACTAAAATTCAACTATGTGCTCAAAGCTAAATTTAGAGTTAACCAAAACTTAGATGTCATCCTCAGATATTGAATCAAAATTATCTTCTCTAGAAACCCATGTAACTAGCACATCACTTTCATGAATCTTTTCACAAGGATTGGTGCATCATCAGTTAAATTATCTGGTATAAAGTGAGCTATCTTGGTTAGTTTATCAACTACCACCAAGATCATGTAATATTGGCTCCATGATAATGACAAACCTTGGATAAATTCCATAGTAATTACCTTCCACTTCCATCTTGGTATATCATGAGGATACAATAATACTTTTGAATGCACATGTTTATCTTTCACATGCTGACACTCCAAACAATGCAACATAAAATTTATTGCATCCCTTTTAATTCCTTTCAAGAAATAAAGAGGTTTTAGTTTAGCCATGAGTTTATTCAATCTGGGGTGACTTGAATAAGGGGCATTATGTAATTCCTTTGGCATCATGATCCTCACTATCAAGTACATACATTCTATTGTTGTACCTCAAAATACCATCATTATCCAACTTGAATCCTTTTAACTTAGGATTTTGAGCATTCTCTAATAAATCTTTCCTAACTTACTCATATAAATCATCTCTAAGGGATAATTTAACAACTTGATCATGAAAGTTACTCTTGATAGTAGCCAATGTTGTTATATACCTTATACAACATAGGGCATTAGTAAATCTATTTTACTTTCCCTTGATATAGCTAATCTAACCAATATATTTGATGGGTATTTAGGTTTTCTTGGGTGAAGATATATTTGAGTTTCAAGTTATTAGTCTTGAGTTCAAACATTTTTCACAATAGATAATGCCTCTAAACTTATAAAACATGTACAATTTATGTGTGTTCTATATCATGTGGAGCATAATTCACCTCATATGGTTTGAGCTTCCTAGACTTGTATGATATAACTAAACCATCCTGCATAAAAATGCATCGAAGGCCATTCCTAGATGCATCAGTGATTACTAAGAATTGACCATTAAGATCAGGAACTCTTAGCATAAGTGATGATATAATCCTCCTTTTCAACTCTTAAAAATATTTCTCACACTTTTCTAGCCAAACAAAACTTCGATTCTTCCATTGAAGAGAGGTAATTGGGTTAGTTATTTTCAAGAAAATTAGAACAATTTTTTTGTAATACCCTACTAGTCCCACAAAATTTCTTGCCTCATGCATATTTTTGGGTACTAGCCATTCAATAATGTCTCTTATCTTCACTGGATCAATTTAAATAACATATGTAAAGATAATGTGTCCAAAATAATTCACTTTCCTTTGGAAAAATGCATATTTTGATAACTTACCATAAAGTTTGTGCTTCTTCAAATGCTACAACACCAACTCTAGATGTTGTAGATGTTCTTCCTCATTCTTAGAATAAATAAGGATATCATCCAAAAAAACTAACACAAAGTGATTCAGGTAGTCCCTAAACATAATATGTATGTAATCAAAAATACATCAAATCTACAAATCAATCCCATCTTTGAGAAGATAGATCTTACTTACACTTCTGATTGGGGTTACATTAAATAATCAATAACATGACCAATACATACATGTTAGACCCAATTAGAGGATATCTTATCATAAATAACATCACTAGGGAGGGTTCCAAGCCTCCAATTAAGCAAAACTATGCAATAACCCTAATTAAATCCTATGTTTTCATATTCACTATACTAATAACAAATAAAGTAAATAAATCTAATCTAATGATCACCAAATCTTATGGCATAAAGTATGGGTTAGTAAATAAATGAAAGTAAACATGTATAAGATAATCCTAATTAATCTATATATAAGTAATACACTAATGCATATAGAAGAAGTGTAATATTATTCAAAATCCATTACTTATTCTACTTCTATCTACTAAAGAGAGGAGAAAAGTTAGAGATACTTACATGGAGGATGAACCCGTCAAGACTCAATCTCTCCCTTGGTCAAAGGTGCTTCAAAATAGGTTATTTTGGTTTGTATGGATTACTAAGAAAGGCTAAAACATCCAAGACTTCTCCATAAGACTATATTCTTATCCAAGTAAAAATCCTAAGATAAGACTCCTCAAGTAGAATGGTAGAAGAATAGATTGTAAAGAATAACAAATGACTAGTAACTCTTGATGTCTCTCTAATAATGATGAAATGGATGCATTTATATAGGTAGATCTAACCCTAAACCATTCTAAAAGTTTTAGCTGACAGGGTCAACCTAGTCAACCTAGTATTGTTATTGACAAAAATTCATTAGGTCACATGCTAAGTTAGCTAAGATTCAACCAAGACCCTAAATGAGTTTAACAATAAGAGTACAAGGTTGACCCAGTTGACCTAGTCATGTAAACTATTGAAAGGGGTTTTACGTTAGGAAAAGGGAAATTGAAGGTGGTAAATTACTATATGAGTGTGTAAAAGTGGAGTAATAGATTATGAGAATGGTATTAGGAGATATTTGGATTAGTAATAGGTGTAAATAAGGGATAAAAATCCTATGAAACACTAATGGTCTACCCAACACTTTTACACTACACCCCTTAGGGCATGAACTCAAAGAGATTGAGACTCGATGGGTTCTTACAAGATAAAAAGCATCATTAATTGATAAAGTTCGAAAAATATTATGTGTATACATATGCCCCACTCAAAGCTCATAATTTGAATCTCAAGTTCAATATGGGATGATGATTTGAGAAAGAACTTAGTAACACACAATGTTGAGGCTAAAAAAAAATTAAAGTATTTAAATAAAAAATAACTATAATTAATTGACTGAAAGGGAAATAATTGAAAACTAAATGTAATGTGTAACTTGACTTACCTTTATCACTATATTTTTGTATGTTGTGTTTGTGGTTTTGATTATGGAGGGTGTAGAGACTGCTTTTGACAAACCCAAGAATATAAAACTAAAGAGAAAAATAAACAAATATATGAAAGCTAAGATAATTGGTGATATGTGGATGGGATGTACATGGAAATTTGGAAAGCTGGGGTGACAAGTGCTATGTTAGACCAAATTACCAATTAAATTTAGAGTAAATTAGGTAACTGAAAAACCAAGGATACTAAAGACCAAAAAACTCAAAAAAGTAAACATTAAGTAAGAAAGGAAAACTCACCAAGTCAAACCAAGGATCCATGTCAAAAAGCATGGTAATCAAACATCTATATGAAAGCAGTAACAATATTTACTTAAAGAAAGATGGGCAAGGTAAAAAATGGTAAAATAACATTGATGAGTGAGTAGTAACAATCCTTACTCAATCATCAATGGAAAAATGTGTGAAAAAGGGAAAACAACATTGGTGAGTGAGAAGTAACAAACCAAACTCACTCAACAATGAAAAAAGTACATGAAATTAGAAACAAACTCAAGTGTCCACAAAAAAGGTGTAGTACAAAAATGACAAATGATAAAATAAATAAACACAAGTCTATAAATGTAGAGCCATGGTGTAATGAAAGTAATCCATAGTTATTCAATCATATTGTTTTATTCTAAAGATAAATAAAACTAAAACAAAGTATTACTAGCATGTTTTTAATATATGAAGGAGAAGGAAGTATAGAAAGGAAAATAGACTTGGAATCACAATTTTCCTATCCAGGGGGAAATGAAATGGGTGGAGGGGAAAATGAAGGAAAAACCAAGGTAGAGGAACTCTTTATCAAAGTCAAGACACTCAAATTAGGTTTTTCAAAATAAGAGGACTTTAAATATTAAGGACTTTAAAGAAATTTTATTAGCCACACAAGCCTTAGGTCAATATTAAGTATGTAAATCATCCCATGAAGGCTATATGCATGAAAAGTAAAATGGGCCTACCTTCCCACAATGTGTTCCCTATTGCTCAAGACCCCTTATAGAGATGTAAATATACTATGAAGATTGGGTACTTTCCTGAGAAAGTAAGTAACACTGTATAGTTTATTGAATTCTCATATTTCAATTTACTAGCCTACCATACCCCAATGGACCTCAGCTTTAGTGTGAGGCCAACTATGGAGTTTAATCTTCAATTGGAGATAGGAGATGTGCTTGTAATCACATCTTCTAGTGTTACTGTGACTTTAAAGATTTGTATGTGGCCTTTTGTATATCATTTACTTTTGTTTAAAATGATTTGGATTTGAACTTTCTTGATGGTTTTTCCCATTCCTCTTCCATATGGATTTGGAAAACCAAGATGGGTGTTAAAGATCACTTTCATTTGAATACTTGGGACTTGATTACTAAGAGAGAAATTTAGAAATAATGGTTTCTAAGAGTGTCATAAATATAGGTAAAATAAAAGTGATATCTTGACTTTGACCTTGTTTTATCTAATATGGAATGAAAGGAAAGGAAATCAAAAGGAATGAAACATGAAATAAGTTGAATTACTTAAAATCACCAAAAATGTGACGAAGGGTAAAAAGAAAGGATACAATGATAGTAAGGTAAAATAAAAGGGATATCTTGAGTTTGACCTATTTTTATTATAAAAATGATGGAAATGTAGGAAAACATGCTAACATAGATTGTTGTTAAAATTTCATCTATCAAAAGAAGCAAAAAGATAAAGCTGAGAACAAAGATCAAAAACTTGTAACCAGTGTTAAACATATTCTAGAGAAAGGAATAAAAAGATGGTAATTTTATGAGGAAGGATAGGTCCTATACATGGTCTTACACTACAACTTATAAAAGATAAATCCATGAGGGTGCCAAAAGGTATTGGAAAAATAAATGAGATAAGAACAAGATGGTATTTGTGAGGAAGGATAGGTCCTATCCATGGTTTTACAATACAAATCACAAAAGAGAAACCCAAGGGGTGCCAAAAAGTGATGTGTAAAAAGTATGAAAATAAAGAGGATAAAGTTACATCATGAGGAAGACTGGGTCCTATCCATTATTTTACAATGCAATTCATGAGGAAAAGGGAAACCAAAAGACCAAAAGGAAGGACTAAGGTTTGTGAAAAGAGAGAAATACTATAGAGGGTGAGACCCATGTAAGTATACTCTAAAAATTATTAGATAGAAAGCATATAGAAAACATGATAAAGAAGGGAAGGATTAGGCAAAATACTTATTAATGAATTATGCATTAGTGGGCTCTATGAAAATATGCCCTTCATTGGTTTGAAGGTGATAGGTACTTGAACCAATATTATCTTTGACTAAATAAGGCCCCCACCATTTTTAGATGTATTAACCTTATTTATCATGAGTGTAATATAATTTGAGGATAATATCACCAATATTAAATGTGTAAACTTTAACATATTTATTATGATCTTTGGTAATACAAGCCTTGTATTGGAGATTATGTTGCAAAGAAAAAAGATCGTGTTAATCAAGGAGATCAAGAGCACATAGGTGAGCTTTATGTAATTCTTCATCAAGTATGATACCAAGAAGATATATTTGGAGAGAGGAAAGCTCAAATTCCAATAGAAGGATTGATTCAGAACCATAGACTAGAGAGAATGGTGTTGCCCTAGTGGTAGTATATATGCTAGTGTGATAGGCCTAAAGAGTAGGATAAAGATGAAGGTGCCAATTCATGCATGTTTCATGAATTATCTTTTGGATAATTTTATTAAGAATTTTTTGGGTGGCCTCAACTTGTCCATTACATTGTAGATGATAAGGTGTGGATAATTTGTGATTGATTTTAAATCTAGCATGGAGTTGTTTGACATATTTAATTTTAAATTACCACCATTATTTGAAATGATAGTATGAGGGACACTAAAGCATAATATGATTTGATTAAGGATGAACTTGGAGATGGTGGTACTAATGAGATTAACAAGTGGCATAGCCTTGACCCACTTAGTGAAATATTCTTTAGTGATGATTATAAAGACATGCCCATATTGAGATCAAGGTAATTTGCCTATGAGATATAATCTCCATATATAAAATGGCTAGGGAGATTATACATTTATAAGCTTAGATAGAGGTGAATGAATTAAATCATCATGATGCTAGTAAGGAGTAAACTTTTTATCAAATTTGATGGCATCCTTTTCAAGAGTGGGCCAAAAGTATTCCATATATAGGCATTTATGGGTTGTATTATGCATGCTATAGTGGCCTTCACAAATTACCGTATGTGCTTTTTCAATAAGAGGAGGGACCTCATCTTTCATAGCACAATAGAGTAAGGTACCTTTAACATTGTGATAATATAGAATATTAAATCAAAATACATACTTTAAATCTTGTTTGTGAATGCGAGTTTTTTTCATGAGAATTGAGGTTGGGAAGATAAGTTTGGTATTCCAAAAATTAAATGATGTCTTTGTACCATGGGATTTGATGAATGGTAATGGCCTCAATGTGGCAAATAACTAAATCATGTGGTTGAATAGAGGATGGATATTTTCTTTTGTGGATAAAAAAGTGGCATTGGTAAGAATTTAGTGTGGATGAAAAAGAGATATTGAAGAAGCAAGGGAATAAATAATAGAATTTTGATCTCAAAAGATAGGTGTTGGTCAATTTCCAACCCCAGGTTTGCACATTTCAAATTTGATCGAGTCCAGTACTTAGCTTTTCTTTGGAAGAAATGTTCTTTGACAAAGCCACAACAAATGCAAGTATTTTCCTTTTAGAAAGTTTGTTTTGATATTTTCTAAGCCTATGCCAAATTCCTTTGGGTTTTTATTTTAATCTTTTGTTCAAAGAATTTTGCCTTAACTGTATTTCTTTCAGACTTTTCATTTTCAACTTCCTAAAGGATAAGTCTCCAAAAAGTTACCACACACAATTTTTCCAAAAGATATCATTTCAAAGACAAAGGGTACTTTGTAACTTTTTTGAAGGGTATTTTTCCTTTTGAATAGTCTAATTCATCTTTTTTGAATGGATAATTTTAACTTTCTCGAATGGAATTTCACTTTTTTTGAAGGGTACTTTGTAACTTCTCTAAAGGGCACTTTTCAAGTAGGATGCCCTTTACAAAAAGTCTGAAGGTACATTTCACAAAGTCTGAAGGATTATTTTGCAATAAAATAGACTAAATGAAAATTTTGAAGGATAATTTGTAACTTTTCTAAAGGGTACCTTACAGTTAAAATGGTCCTCCATAAAGTTATGAAGGGTGTTTTTTGGGAAAGTGTCCTTTCCAGATGACCCATTTCATAAAGTCTGAAGGGCCAAATAAAAGTTGATGAATTCTTTTGAAAAAAAGGTAAGAGACAATTTTTTTGAAGAAATGATCATTTCAAAAAATCCAAAAGACACTTTCAACTTTTTTTTAGGAATTATTGTAGCGAAAGTGCCTGAAACAATTTCCCCAAAGGGTAATTTTCTAGGGAAGTAACCTCCACATTGTTATTGAAGGGTACCTCTCCGTAGCAAAGAAGGCCAAACAAAAAATCTAAAGGAAATGTTTGGGAATATTTTTCAAAGATATCCATTGGGATTCAAAAAAAGGATTATGACCCATAGGAAGTCAATTTTAAGATACAAATAATAGTTGTTTCTATTCAAAAGACTTGGAGAGAATATGAGAGATGTGAAGATAACAAATGGTTGAACCCTAAGCATCTGGTGTCGATAAAACAATCAAAATGGATAGGTTGATGGTTTGAGTCATTTCTTCCATGAAATAGATAACTATAAGTATCTGGAGGATGGATAAAAGTTAGAAAGAAAATTTTGTAAATATCATCACGAGTCCCATTCCCCTTAGTAGTGTTGTGTTAGCTTCTCTATTTTTAGTTTCAAACTCTCATGGATGATCTTCGATAAAAGTAGTTTCCTGTGCCACTCTTTAAAGCTTTATGCCACTTTCCACCATTATCTTGACTTGTTTTGGACAAATAAACCTCTTGACATGACATGTATCACCCCATATATCTCTCTCATGCATTTGTAACTAGTTCTCACATGTGAACACATGTCCTTATGCCTCTTCAACTTCCCTTCTCTCTCTCTCTCTTCCCCAAAGTTCAATAAATTAAGCCAATTTATCCATTGTAGAGGAACATATTTTTGGTATGGTGAAGCCATACTAAAATAAAATTACACTTTGATTTTAAACATTGAATACAAGACTAATTCTAAGTTGTGAACTTATGTTTGAGCATGTGAGTGATGTATAGTGGAGCTAAGGGATAACATCATCCTTACTTCCTTTACCCTTAATGTTTGAACAAAGGTTATAATGTTAATAGGTCATGTGAAGTGTGTTAAATTCATTAAACTCTCTTTCAATTATGAAATTATATCTATGTTGTGTAGTCTTCTCCTTAGGTTGATTATCTTGTTGATTGTCTCAAACATGTTACCTTCACATTAAAATACTATTTTAGTATCTTTTAATGCATGGAATTAGTCTTGGAAAGAATTATTATTTAGTATAATTATGAGATTTGGTGTGATAAATTCTTGGTGGATCACCTTTTTTGCATAATTTTTTGTTTTATGCAAAACTCTTGACTCTTTTCATGAACAAGCATTATATTAGGTGATAGACACTTATAGAAGAATTCACGGAGCTAGCCCTTTTCAATCCTATATAATCATCTATTTTATAAGTTCCCTAAAACTTGAGGGATGATTCAATGTTTCACAAAATTGAAGTAATTTCATAGAACATCCTAGGGTGCATAATTTGATGACAACAGTTCTGGCATGCCTAGTGGGACAGCTAGTCTAAATTGTTTACATGTCAAGGTGAATGTTGGTCTTAACAAGTCCAAGGTTGTAGAAGTTTTCTTAATCCATCATTTTGTGACTCCAAAAGGTGATAATATCTATTTGTAGATCGAGTTTTCCATAATATACTTCATGGTCCTCACTAAATCATCTCCTAGTAGGATTTTTAATCAAGTCCCTCAACTTGAAACTCCTCTTGAAGAACAACGCCCTAAACCATTCCTAACATTTAGAGATCCTAAACAAGAAGGTTTTTAAGAGGAAGAAGAGGAGGTTAAAGAATTGGTAGATCAAGAAGAAGAAGAAATGGCTAGAAGACATCTTTTCCTAGCCTTCAACATCTAATATCCATTTAACCTTCCTGCGTATGATCCTATTCATCCTAATGTTACCAAAAGTCTCCCTAATTTCAATGGATAAGGTCATGTTACCGCATTTGAGAATATTAGGGACATTTAAAACTTTTGTATCTTCCATAATAAAACCCAAGATAATATAGTTATTAGACTACTTGCCATGTCTCTAAAAGGGAAGGCACTTGATTGGTATAGTACATTGGAAGGTGGTTTTATTAATAATTAGGATGGTTTTGGAGAGTTATTGGTAAATAGGTTTGAAAATAAGAGTGACCATACTTCACTAATTCACCAATTGAATGTGATAAAGAGAGGTCTTAATGAATCCTTTGGATATTTCAATGAAAGATTTCAATGAACATGGAATAGGCTACCACCTAATATGAGGTCTCATCCAAACTTTGTATTCCACACATATCTTAAGGCTATTGGCACTAATGTAGCAGTAATATTTCAATCAAACGAAGGATTTAATTTACCCAATGCATATGAGATAGCCATTAAATTTGAGAATAATTTGATACAAGCCAAGAAATTACCTCTAAGAGTCTCCACACCTTTGTTGTCTCATAATTTAGTTGAAGACCCAAGAATAGCACAAGTCCCCAATACTAATGTCAAACCTAAAACTACTCCCAAGAAGGTGAGTGATAATATATATAAGGATGAGATGATTTGGTCTTTGCAAGCCCAGCTCAAGCAAGCACAAACATATGCAAGTGCTCCACCCAATCCTCAATACTACCCTCAACAAGGCTATAGGCCTCCACCCCAATACACTAACCAAGGAAGAGGACAAGGTCAACAAAGTTTCAATAGGCAATCCAATGCCTATAATCCTAATTTTATTCCATCAACAAAGGCTGTTGTTCCAGCCCACACCAATGTAGTTCAAGGAGAGGAATATTTAGATCATTGGGGGTAATCTCAAGGTTAGTTTATGCATAATGGTGAGAATGTAATCAAGCTTTGATAACTAAAGAAGGATATACTCCTTATTTTACATCAAATGAACAAAATCTCATACAAAGAGATGTTTAAGGAGAAGGTAGTAGCCAAAGTACTAGTTTTATGAATTTCCAAGTAAAAGATGATTATGTGTTGAATCAAAATACATCAGTTACAACCAACACAAGGGATAAAAAGAGGGATTTAGGAGATAATCCAAGAGCATAAGTGATTCCAAGTAGTGACTATCCAAGGTCACAAAGTGTAAGTACCAATGTAAGAGATCTTACTAGTCACACTACTCCTCAAACTTAGAATGTGATCAAGGCTACCAAACCTCTAGTATAACAAGTTCAATCTCCCTCATTAGCTTCAATAATGTAAGACAAGGTAAATACCTCTCTAAACATTATTGATTCTTTGAAGAATACCAAGACAAGTATTTCTCCTTAGGAAGTATTACATACACTTGGCCTAAAGGAAATTCTACAATAATAACTCTCAAACATTCATGTAGCCCCTCAAGTTCCAAGACACAATGGTGTAGCCCTTGCCAACACACCTAATTATGTCTTAGAACCATCCAAAAAATCTAAAAAATCCACCACCTTTTTACCTCACACTCATTATGGGAGACAAATTGGTCCATAATTGCATTGTAGACAATGGGGTCAATACCATAGTTATGCCTAAAGTAGTTGCTGATAAATTGGGACTAAAATATGAGCCTCATTGTAAGGGTGTGTTATATTTCGATGGAAATCCAACCAAGATTTTGGGTTTGGTTAAAGGTTTGAAAGTTTTCTTGCATGATTGTCGAAGTTACCCCATCTTATAAGACATTATGGTGGTTGATCTTCCAACTCATTTTACTATTTACTTATCAAGAGTCTTCACAACTAAGATTGGAGGCTACCTTGCAGCTAATTGGTCTTAGCTTCTAGAACAAGATATGGAGATAAAGTAACTATAATAACACAACCCATGGCAAGGTTCCACATTTAACCACATGTGGAGACAAGTTCAAATCAGAATTATATGATTAGTGAGAAAGAAGAAGGTGCCATTAGTGGTGAAACATCCTTCCATTTCAAGGTATTTATGACCTATTTCTTGATGATTATGGTGTTGAAACTTATGAGCATGACCCCTATGCATTCATAAAAGAAACTAAATTAGAAGTATATTATATGTATGAGAAGAACATTCCTATACCATCACTCACTAATGAGGATCATGAACTTGAAGGGATATGGGAAATGTTTTTTGATGGCTATAGAAGTAAGGTAGGGGTAGGAGATGGTGTCATGTTGGTTTCTCCTTCAAATATATAGTATTATTATTCATATAGATTCCATTTTAGTTGTACTTGTAATGTGGAAGAATATGAAGGCTTGGTTCATGGACTCAAATGGGAAAAGAGAATCAGAATCAAGAACTTGAAGGTATATGGAGATAGTGAATTGAGTATACATCAAGTGAGAAACCAAGGTAAAGTCAAGAACCCTTTCCTTAAGTCCTATAGGAATAGGGTGTGGGATCTAATTGAGAACTTTAATGCTTTCAATATTCAACCTATACCAAGAGACTCAAATGAACATGCTGACAAGTTGGTTGTGATAAGAACACACTTTGATATAGTTACTAATGTAAGTAAAGAGAAGGACCAACCTCACATCAAAGTCATTGTGAAACCTGTTATTCTAGCTAATGAAGTGCCTTGACAAGTGTTTGAGAATGATAAACACTTTATACACTTCATTCAAAATGAAGTAGAATTTTCTTCAAAGAATCAAAAGAAGCTTCAAAATCAATATGGAGAACAAGTTATCTAGCTAAAGACAAACAAGATACCAAAGGGGATAGTTACATTGGAGAATGTGTTTAAATGAAGATGATAAAAGAAGGAAGGAAAGGGTAAGCAAGTATATAAAGGAAGTGAACTAAGAAAGGATCATGATATTTAAGGACAAACTTTTGAAAATTGGTAAGATATGTTCTCTTTCTGAAAGATAAGCATTCATTGAATTGTGTAAAAAAATTCATGATATATTTTCTTGGGAATAAAAGGATTTGAAAGGGTTTGATCTAGGTCTATTTCATCACACCATTGATTTAGAACCTAGAGCTAAACTAGTTAGGTAAAATCAAAGGCCTATCAATCCCAATATAGAAGAACTAATGAAAAATGAGCTTACCAAATTGATTGAGTCTAGGATTATTTTTCCTATAAAACACTCAAATTGGGTAGCTAACCTTGTACCTATTCAAAAAAAGAGTGGACAGATTAGATTCTATGTGGACTTTAGGGATTTGAATAGAGTTTCACTCAAAGACCATTACCCACTACCTTCGATTGAGTAGATTTTTCAAGCGGTTATAGGTTCTCAATACTTTTCACTCCTTGATGGCTATTTAGGTTATAACCAAATATTGGTGAATGAGGAAGATTAGTTTAAGACAACATTAAACACAAAATGGGTAAAATTTGTATATATAAATATGCCTTTTGATTTGTCTAATGTTGATGCTACCTTCCAAAGGGAAATGGATATGGCCTTTAAAGGTTTGATCAATAAGTTCTTGCTTGTATACCTTGATGATATAACTATTTTTTCAAAGGATGCTAGTGACCACATGAAACATCTAAGGAAATACTTTGAGAAGTGTAGAGAGTATGGAGTTTCTATTAATCCAAAAAAATATATCTTTTTTGTTCATGAAGGAAAATTAATAGGTCACATTGTGTCAAGAGAAGGCTTGTCTATTGATCCTGAAAGGATTGAAGCCATTCTAGGATTGTCTTTGCCTCTACAAAAGAAAAGTTTTTAAAGATTCTTAGGAAAAATCAACTTTTTAAGAATATTTATTTTAGGATTTGACACTTAGGTGAAGCCTATTAAAACCATGCTGAAGAAGAACCAAGATTTTACTTAGATAAAGGAGGGTAAGAATAGTTTTGAGGCAATCAAACAAGAAATTGGACAATATCCTACTCTCTTGAACCCAAAATTTGTTAAGGATTTCATACTCTACACTTTTTATAACCTTGACACAATATTAGCTATGCTTATACTTGAGAATGATGAGAAAATTAGAAAACCCATTACATTCTTTAGTCAAGGATTGGAAGATTATGTGGTCAAGTACATGTTTATTGAGAAGAAGGCTCTACCTATGATAAGAGGTTTGAAAATTTTTAGGCACATGGTTTCAAATAATAAAATACATGTCATGGTCTCTCATTCTAGCACTAAAGAGTTCCTCCTAAGCAAAGATCTCAATGAGAAGAAAGATGGGTGGATCACAAAGGTAATGGAGTATGATTTTGATATCAAGGTAAAAATCTTGGTAAGAGGAAAGGGGATATGTGAACATCTAGCTTCAGATCTTCAAGGGACAAGGGAAGAAGTCTTGGTCAATCAAGCTCATCCCCAACTAGCTGGTCATATACCAATTCAAAGTTGGACATAAGACATCATTAGTTTCTTTAAAAATGGTGATTATACTAATGGTTTGAACAAGTCACAAAGAAGTCATTTTAGATTTAAAACCATTATTTATTATCTTATAGATGGTATTCTCTTTCAGAAGGATGTGAATGGTGTACTACTAAGGTGTGTTGACAATGATCAGTTTGACATCTTACTAGAAAATTTTCACAATGATGTAGATGGAGGTCCTTTCTCTCAAAAAAATAGATATACAGATAATGAGGGTAGGGTATTATTGGCCTAGCCTTTTCAAGGATTATTACTCTTGGGTCAGGAGGTGTCCTCAATTTACCTTCTTTGTAATCAAATAGAAACTTGCAACCCTTTCATTGAATCCTATCTAGGTGGACCAACCTTTCATGTAATGGGTCCTTGATTTCATTGGTATGATCAACCATCCATCAAGTGCTTGACACAAATGGATATTGATTGCTAATGACTACTTCATAAGATGGGTGAAGATATTGCATTGAACGAGGCAAATGAAAATGCAATTTTGGAGTTTTATGAGAGTATTAAAACAAGATTTGGGGTTCCATATACTATAATTTCTAATAATTCATTTGATTTTATGAGTCCTAAAAATTTTGAATGGGAAAATAAGAATGGAATTTACTTGAGTACCTCATCCAACTATTACCCTTTAGGTAATAGATTTACTGAGTCTACTAACAAGAACCTCATCAAGATCATCAAGAGGACATTAGAGAAAAATTAAATAGAATGGCACACCATGTTGAAGACAAACTTATGGTATAATAGGATCACTCCTAAGAGATCAATTGGTAACTATCCCTTTTTGCTTGTTTATGGGAGAGAATCTAGGTTATCCATTTCTTAAGAGCTCCCTACTCTAAGACATGAACATTAGTTGTAACTACTAGAAAATACTCCAATGGAAGTCAAATTAATAGAACTAATGTAATTTCAAGAAGCAAGGTACAATACACATAAGACCATGGAACATCACCAAGTACTCATGAAGGAGTCCTTTGACAAAAGAGAAAGTACAAGAGTGCTTAAGGAAGGTGATTTGGTTCTAAAATGGGATGAGGATAGAGAAAAACTAGGAAGACATATAGAGTTTATAATTTTGTGGAGTGGCCCTTACATCATCAACATGTGCAAGAAAAATAACTCCTTTCAGCTAACCAAGATGAATAGGGAAGAATTGCCTATCCTTATGAATGGGATACATATAAAGTTTTATTATTAGTCCTTACAGGTCTGTCTTGTAAATAGTAGCATAGGTGTGTGTGTTTAGTCTAGTTTTATTTTAGTTTTTGTGTTCCCTAAGTATCTTAGTTGAACACATGCATGTTTCTTTTATTTTGCTTTGTGTTCCCTAAGTTCTTAGTAGCACTTGTGTGTCTTTTTTTGTGTTTTTCTTTTGTCTTGTGTGCATTGTTCTTCCCTTGTGTGTTTTATGTATGCTAGTTATTTTGTGGTCAATCTAAGGTCTATTCATGACATTTGAGTGCTCATTTTCATGACTCTATGCCCAATAGAAGGATTTAGGCAACTATTCTTAGGCATAGTAGGCATGCCATACCCAAGAATTGTTAAGAATGTTAGTCAAATTCTAACCCCATGAACCTTTCAAATTTGGCCAAGTCTAGTACTTAGTTTTTCTTTAGAAAAAATGTTCTTAGACAAATCCCAAAATAAATGCAAGTCTTTTCCTTTTAGAAATTTCATTTTGGTCTTTGTTAAGCCTATGCCAAATTCCTTTGGGTTTTTGTTTTAAGCCTTTTTTGAATTCTTTTAGACATTTTGTCTAAAGCATTTGTCCTTAATCATATTTATTTTGGACTTTTTGTTTTCAACTTTCCTGAAGGATAAGTCTCCAAAAAGATACCCTACACATTTTTTTGAAAGATATCCTTTCAAAGCTAAAGGGTACTTTGCAACTTTTTTGAAGGGTATTTTCCATCTGAATGGTCCCATTCATCTTTTCAAAAGGGTTCATTTTAAATTTCTTGAAGGGCATTTCAATTTTCAAAAGGGTAATTTAAAACTTCTCTGAAGGGCAATTTTCAAGTAAGATGCCCTTTAAAAAAAGTCTAAAGGGTACATTTTTAAAATTCCAAAGGGTTCTTTTGCAGGAAAATGGACCAAACAAAAATTATAAAGGGCACTTTGTAACTCTTTTGAAGGGTACCTTACAGTTGAAATGGTCCTCCACAAAGTTTGAAATGGTATTTTTTTGGCAAGTGTCCTTCCCATATGACCCTTTTCACAAAGTCTAAAGGGCCAAATAGAAGCTGATGAATTCTTTTTTAAAAAAAGGTAAGAGATAAATTTTTTGAAGAAAAGATCATTTTAGAAAATTTGAAGGACACTTTCAAATTTTTTAAAGGAATTATTATAGAGAAAGTGCTTTAAAAAATTTCCTCGAAGGGTAGTTTTCTAGGGAAGTGTCCTCCATAGTTTTTCTAAAGGGTAACCCTCTGCAGTGAAGAAGACTAAAAAAAATTTGAATGAAATGATTGGGAATATTGTCTGAAGATAGCCCTTAGGATTCAAATAAAGGATGAAAAATCATAATAAGTCAATTTTAAACTATGAATAATAGCCATTTCTATTCAAAAGACTTGGTAAGAACATGAGAGCAGACATGGAGATAAAAAATGGTTAAACCCTGAGCATCTAGTGCAAACAAATCAAGAAAAATGGATAGGTTGATAGTTTGAGTCATTGCTTCCATGAAATTAATAACTATAGGTGTTTGGAGGATATCTAGTAGTTAGAAACAAAATTTTACAACTATCATAATGAGTCCCATTCCCCCTCAATAGTGTTATGTGTCAACTTCTCTATTTTTAGTTTTGAACTCCCATGGATTGTCTTCAATAGAAGTAGTTTCCTGTGCCACTCCTAAGGGATTTATACCACTTGCCACCATTATCATGACTTTTTTAGACAATTAAACCTCCTGGCATGACATGGATATCCTTATTTATCTCTCTCATGCATTTGTAATTGATTCTCACATGTGGACACATGTCCTTGTGCCTCTTCAACTTCTCTTCTCTCTTTCTTCCCTAAAGTTCTATAAATTGAGCCATTTTAGACATTAAAGAGGACCACATTTTTGGTATGGTGAAGCCCTACTAAAATGACATTGAAATTTGCCTTTGAATATTGAATACAAGACTAATTCTAAGTTGTGAACTTCTATATGAGTATATGAGCAATGTATAGTGGAGCCAAGTGATAACATCATCCTTACTACCTTTACCCTTCATGTTTGAACAAAGGTTCTGATGTTAACATGTCATGTGAAGTGTGTTAAATTCATTAAACTCTCTTTCAAGTATGCAATTGTATCTATGGTGTGCAATTTTCCCCTTAGGTCGATTATCTTATTGATTGTTTCAAGCATGTTACCTTCACATTGAAACACTATGTTAGTATCTTTCAATGAATGGAATTAGTGTTGTAAAGAATTTATATTCATTAAAAGTGTGAGATTCAATGGGATAAATTCTTGGTGTATCACCTCTTTATCATAGTTTTCTATTTTATGTAAAACTCTTGACTCTTTTCATGAACAAGCATTATATTAGGTGATAAACACTTAGAGAAGAATTCAGAGAGCTAGCCCTTTTCAATCCTAGAGAATCATCTATCTTATAAGTTCTCAAAAACTTGAGGGATGATTCAATGTTGCATCAAATTTAATTAATTTCATAGAATGTCCTTGGGTGCACAATTTTATGACAACAATAGGCTTGATGGTGAAAGAAATGAAATCTTTGTCGAGAGTGGTTGCAATTTGATGATAAAAAATGATATTTTTAATTTTACATTAGAAATCACCAATGACTTGGTGATAGATGAATTGGGAATCACCTAAATAATCTAGTTATTAGATATCTAAATCAATAATAGATCTTATGCCTATGATTAGGGCTTCATACTCTACCATGTTGTTAATGACATCAAATTTTAAGTAAAAAGGTAGAGGGATGATTTTTCTAAGAGGACTTGTAAGAATAAAACCCACCTCAACTTTTTAAAGGAATTTAAAACCATCAATGTGAAGGATCCAAGTATCCTCATGTAAATTGACATTAATTTTGGGAAGTTATTTGATAACTAATTTTGGTTTAGTAGTATCGAGGAAAACAATAGATTCATTGAGATTACTTGCTTCAAGATCAAAAATGAATTTATGGAAGTAATATTTAAGGGGTATGGCTTGGTTGAGACCTTCAATATAGAGAATATTTTCATTAGGAAAATTATCTTGAAGGTGATTTATATCAAGCATAGGATTTGTGGTAAGTTGATCAATGATGATTTATCCTTTGATAGCTTTTCGATTAATAATTCAAAGATCAAATTCCATGAGAAGAACCATCCCCTTGCCAATTATATCTCTAGGAATAAAGGATTTGGAAAAGAAGTGATGAAGGGGATTTGAATTAATGATGACATAATTGGTCTAATAAATCATGTAATGTCAGTTTTTCAACTATAAACTATATGGTGAGGTAGTCACATTTAGATTTTGTGTACATTTTTCATAATCAATGAGGACTCACCTGATATAGTAGATGACATACTCTTTTCTTGTATCATATTGTTGGGTAAGTATTTACCCAACTGATATGGATGTGGAAGAAGTGTATAAGATCAAAGGTCAATCATTTGAAGGAGGGAAAAGTGTGGGTGGGTGAAGTAATGATTATTTCATGTTATCAAATACTTTTTGACATGGATCTATCCATTCTAGAGCATTACCTTTATTAAAAAGAGAATTGATGGAGTGGATATGGTAAGAAATTTTGGGGACAAATCATTTAATTACCTTAAGTTTACCAAGATAATTATCAATGTTCAGAATGGATTGATGGATGAGCATGTTGATGATAGCACTAATTTTAGCAAGATCAATATTGATACCATGGAGAGAGACTAAGAATCCTAATAGTTTGATAGATGTAACACCAAAGACACATTTTTAAAGATTTAGTATAACTCTATATTTAATAAGATGGGTGAAGATGATGGAAAGATCAAAAAGATGAGTCTTGAAACATTTATACTTAACAATTAAGTAATCCACATAGGCTTCTTTAGTTTTATTAATAAGACAATGAAAGATATTAGTCATTACTCATTGATAAGTGTCTCCAAATTTTTAATGATGAAGGGAATTTTTACATAGAAATAGGTGCCCCATTATATGGTGAAATTGGTCTTATGTTGGTTCTTAGGAGTAATATGAATTTGATTATAGCTGGAGAAGCCATCCATAAGAGACACCATTTTATAACAAGTTTTGGAATCAACAATGGCATCATCTATTGAAGGTAGAGGTAAATTGTCCTTGGATAAGTAAGATTAAGATTACAAAAATCAATGCAGATGTGAATGACCATAGTAACTTTATGAATAGGGACTTTGTTAGAAACCCATTCAGAATAATCCACTAGTTTGATAAACTTTATATCAAGAAGTTTGATGATTTTTTAATGAGATAAGGTGGAAAAATCAAGTGGAAATATTTATTAATTTTGATGCATAGTATTGGCATCGAGATAAGTTATGATATTGTGTTCCATAATGTTAAGGTAAATACTAGGCATGTCCTCATAATACCAAGAAAATATCTCACAATATTTATCAAAAAATAAGATAAAGTTATCATGTTCAATAGGTGAAAGCTCAAGATAAATTCTAATTGGTCAAGATCATGATGGAGTACCATATTCAATGCAAGTAGATTATTTGATAATCATATCATTACCATCCTTGAAGTGGTATGGTGCATTAGGTAAAGAGGAAATTGGATTAACTTTAGGATTGATGCTAGCAATGAAATTGTTGAAACAAGGGGCTTTATTTTTGAAATTCCCAATTTTGTGATGTTTCCAAGGAAGTTGAAGTTCTTGGGCATGAAGTATTTCAAGAATAACTTCATCACTAGGTAAAGTGAGAAGAGGACCATAATACTCAATATCTACTTTGAGATCAATAATTTTATTACCATAGATATCATATTAAAAATATATCTAATGTACATTTGTAGCCTTGGCATCTAATGTAATCTAAAGAGTAGAAGTAGATGGATTGGATGGGGTTGGCATATCCTTAGTTTCTTTATTGGGGGAAGAATTAGATGCAGTGATGGGATCTGTAGGTGATAGAGAAGATGTAAGAATTTTGGGAGGTTGGAAAGGTAGGATTTGTTATACCACCCAAGGAGTATCAAGAATTCAAGAAGTAATAGGGGGTACATGACCTTAAAGAGATAATTCAAAATCCATGGAAATGGTGTGAACATCTCGGTTGAAACCATGTATTTGAGCTAAGGTTTTTTGATAATGTTGAACATCCAAGTCTTGAGATTGAGCTTGGGCCATGAGGTAGTTATCATCATAGGTTGGAGAAATGGTACATGTTTGAGATTCAAGGGGAGTTTTAGAAGGTGAAATACTAATGTTACTAAATTTATGTGGATACATAATTAGATGGTCTTGTAATAATTTGGCCACTCAATAGTCATTGCATGTGAATGCATCTTCTAGTAAATAAGGTTTCTGAGCATTACATGGAGGGGGGAAATTGGTTATCTCATCCACGAGAGGAATCATGTGATCATGAGGTAATAAAGAAGGAGAAATCCACTCTGATACATAGGGAGGTATATTGGTAGTGTTTTAAGTATGTTTTAAGTCATTAGTTTCATCATCTTCCAAATAAAAAAAGTGACTTGTAAGTTTGCATTGATGTTAATGAACTTAGGTAAGGGAGCATTATTAATGGTAGGAATGATAGGAATATGATATTGAGATTTTGAAATAGTAATTTGAATACTCAAAGGGTTAGGATCAACTTCATGCTTATACCATTTTCCATTACATAATAATTTGATGCATTGGATATCAAAGGAAGTGATTCCCTAATTCTATGAGTTCAAGGGTGACTAAGTAGTATGTTATAAGATAAGGGAAAATCAAAGACCATAAGTTTAGATGGAATAGTCTTAGGTCATATTTTTAGGGGAAGCCAAATACAACTAAGTGGTTTTTGATTATTTTTTATCAAATTCATGATAGGTAAGGTAGGTTTGCTTGATATGATCCTTATTATATCCAAGTTATTGGATAAGCCACAAAGATGTCACATTAATACCAAAGCCTTTGTCAACTAAAACTTTACAGATAAGGTTAGTATTAATGGCTATTTTAATTAATAGTGGTGGATTATTGGCATGAAAAAGGATCTCATCGTTAATCATGTCCTCTTCAATAAATTTAATAAAAGGCTTAGAATAAGGATAAATGGTTTTGATGGTATGCATGTTGGTAAGTTGAGGTTCAATATAGGATGATTCTTCATATATAGGAGATATATATTCAATTTATTTTAATTTTTTCATAAATAACTTGTGATGATAAGGGGAAGTACTAAGTAATTCCATAATTGGAATCTTTTAAAGCATGGAGTTAAGTTCTTCCAAAAAGTTCTAATGGGATTTAAAAGCAGAACTAGTATGAGTTTTAGAAGGTAAGGTAGATGTTAAAGGAATGAAACTTATTAAGGTTTAGAATAAGGATGTGGTTCATCATGGGATTCCAAATCTAAATTAGTTGTTGTAGTATCTTTGAGAATTTGTTCTTCTAAAGATGGTTTCTTAAGTTTTGTGATAAGATCATTGTGAGATGGTTTGTGATGATAATTGACCTTAGTTGTATTAACATATTGATAATTTT
Organism: Torreya grandis; assembly: GCA_037957365.1. Taxonomy (NCBI): domain Eukaryota; kingdom Viridiplantae; phylum Streptophyta; class Pinopsida; order Cupressales; family Taxaceae; genus Torreya; species Torreya grandis. Next base: position 91,300 of record JARHVA010009992.1, read on the forward strand.
TGTAATATTGGTTTGTTGATTACTCTAAGTGGATCATAGGTTCTCTTATTTTTTAAATAACACTTATCATTTTATAATTTTAAGAATTTAGAGCATGAGCAGCAGGTTATGGTAATCTAGTTACCTATGGTGAAATAGAGGCAGAGTAAATTAAACTATTCCACAAATTTATATTGATTGGTGGCTAGGAGCCACCATAGTCCTTAATCTCTAAAATTTATGAAGTATCTATGCTGATATTATTGAGTTATGATAAAATTTATACACTAAAAATTAATCTAAGTGAATATTTACAATAAGATCTAAACTAAAGTGATTTAGTCAAAAAGGAAGCAAAAGGAAGGGTAGGGAAAAAACAAAGTATGTGATTATTGATCTTTACCTTAAACACCATGACAAAGTTTTAATTTCAAGTGAATATGCATTTAACCAATATATAATGTGAAACGATAGATGCTCAAATCCCACCATACACTAAGCAAATATTTGAGGAAAACATGAAATAATACAAGTATGAACTAAATTTTCCTTAAAGGCTTGCTACTGCATTCAAATAGCATTTTCACATCCTAATGCAAAACAAATAAAATATTAAGAACATTCAACTAATCTAGCATCAACACAAATTAGCAACCCTATATCAAATATGCACATTTAGAATTCATAGAAACTATTCAGATTCAAGACTTAGAACAAACAATTTAGAAAGAAACCATGTAACAATTGATACAAACAATTTTAGAAAACATTTTTATTATTCCTTGTTTATATTAATTGATCCAAAAGTGTATAAGTTTTATACTCAAAATTCTCCCTCCTTACAAAATGGTAATACTACCTTTTATAGGAGACTCAGGTAGTATACCATTCAGTCATAAGATTACACATGTACAAAGATAAGGATAGTTGTCCTTATTCATATTTATAGAATATATTTATCTTTCCAAAATAGACTAAACTTTAGGCAAATATGCTAACAAACTAGAATATACCTTTACAAAAGAATATTCCATTTTCAAATACTACAAATATTTACATATAATGGAATATTATTAATTATCTTATGGGACCTAGGCTAAAGGGCTCCCTTGTTGCTCTTTAAAAATATCCACAACCCTCTGATGTTTTTCATTGACTAGCTCCAAATCAATAGTTGGTTTCATAAGACAATCATCTTCTCAGTCAGCCAAGTCATTTAAATACATATCATTCCTTGTGATAGCCTCTTTGATGCTCCTAGCTTCATTATTATTCTCTTCAATAGTAAAGGTCATGCCCATGACCTTGACTCTTATTCCTCACTTATTGCAGTACCAAAGTGGTTTTGTGCTTGTACTCATCATCATCAATGATTTCTAGGGAACTAGATTTAGTAGGGTTGGCCAACATGGTGCTATGGAGTTGTTTGATTCTACCTATCAGCTCCTCATCATCTCTCAAGAGTCTCTCTAACCTCTTTGACCAAGAACTCAAAATTTGTATTTTATCAATAACTATCCCCAAAATTTCATTCAAGTGGACTAGGCTAATGGTTTTAAAGCCAAGAATCTTGCCCTTGATTAGTATGTTGATAATCTCCCTTATTTTTATCCAAGTTATATCATTGGGTTAATAAACCCTTGGCTACTTCACTTTGATGGGTCAATGCACTCTACCTTAGATTCATAGACTTTAAGGAGTATAACATATGATAAAATTATATCTCATACATATTTATTATTGCCTTTGGGATCGACAAGACAGCCTATGTGTCCATATTATATTTTTCTTCCTCCAAGTTCTATATCTTTTGCTTCATGCCCCTGATGTCTTCTTTGATCTAAGATGATTAAGCATCATCTAGTCCTTCTATGTATTCTTCATGAATAGGATGCTCACCATGCCTTTGACCCCCAATGGGAGTTAAACAATAAAATGGTTTAACCTTATGAAATGTGAACTCTTCACTCCCAATCATGGTTTTTTTGGTTTCCACCCTTTCCAATCCTATTATTTTTGGATTAAACTGCACACTAACTAATGAATATGTGACTTAAAGAGGCTTAGGATTCTCCACCTATATGTCACTTGAGGTTCCTAGAGTGTCCCTATATATACCACTTGATCTTGTTGTGGAAATTATTCTTCTTTATTCATCTTGTTTCATCAAAGCCAATATCCATGGCTTGACTTCATCATGAACATCAATGTGGATCATTTGGGTCATGGCCCATTAGTGGGATAAAGTGGGAAACTTTTGCACTTTCCCATAAATGTACCATTTAGGGATAATTGATCCATGAATGGGTTATTCATCACTAAACAAGTTGACCTCACTCATTGGATGGGTAAAGGTCAACTCTAGCTTATTTTTCCAAATTGGGACCAATGCCAACTTAGCTTTCCTTTTATGCAGTGGTGTAATTGGAACTAAGTCCAAAGAAACCTCCTTTCCCCTATCTTTCTCTACTTCCTCAACCTAGGATTGGAGTTTTTTAGTTTTTTTCTTCTTCATCTAACTGATATTCTTTAGTAAGCACCTTAAGTGGATCCTCTAGTATCTCACTAGGTTCCAATGCAATCATATTTATGAACGTTATCAGAGACTCTAGCCTCTTAGTTAGGGATGAACATGATCCTCTTTAATTATTTATCTCTTATAATTTCTCCTTTCTAGTTCCTTATGCAAATTACATTTGAGGTTGTTGCATTCTAACTTATGGTTGTTCTTGAAGGGGTCTTGAGGATGGTCTAGGTGACAATTGATATTGCAAGGGCCCCATTTTCCATATCTCACCTAGTGTCTTGTCATCTCCCCTAGCCAACCTAGACTCTAGCTTAATGTTATGCCTCTTCAACTTGGCCAATACCTTTTGGAAAATGGAGGCCTTGATGTATAGTGGGTCGTGGATACTAGGTTGATGTTGAAAGGCTTTGCTTATGGTTTTGGACTTTAGATGCTTGGTGACACTCTCATTAGGGTCCCATTGCCTCTATTCATCATTTTACAGGGTGAATGAGTCCTATATTAGGAAATAACATTCACATGTTCCCAATTTTTCAACATAGTTATATTGATTGTCAAAGGAAAAGGATGGAGGAGGCCTTTCCTTTTCTCCTTGAAAAATCCATCTATACCATGAAGAAGTTGATACATAAATTTCTACTAGTTTGGTGGGCACATAGATGGATAACCTATAGGGATATGCCAAATTCCCTTCTATCCTTATTACTATGAAATATGGCTATAACCATATATCCCCTATTAAATCTACATATTTCTTAACCAAGGGGCTGACCCTAATCATGGATATTCCTGTGATGGCTTCCACTAGAGCTGGATAAACATAATCATAAATGAACAGCATGTTGTCTCTACATTTGCATATCTAAATCTTGGAATAATGATAGGAGATAGTAAGTCTCATATCAAGTGACTAATTATTAATGTTTAGGATCTTGTTGGTGGCCAAGAGGGCATCAATAAGATAAAACATCATGTAGAAGTGGTTGATTGTCTTCCTTTTGATGGATGTGAACTATGATTTCAAATGGATATTAATCATCTCACCCAATGGGGGGTGAGTCTCTTCTCTACCATGAATTAAACATAGGGCACCCAAAATTTGTCAATATGTTTGTTAGAGGGGGACCTAGATAACTTATTCAGTAAGGTCATAATTATTCTAATTCCTTCCTTGAATTGGACAATTGGGGTTTTCCCTGTGGGGTTCTAGATTACTTAGGTTCTAGTTATATTTTCCAGTCCATTATTTTATGGTCAGCAAGTCTATCTAGGATTTACATAGCTTATAGTAGCTTTCAAAATCAAGGGGGAAATATATGGTATTTTCTTAAATATATGCTCATGGACTATCCAATGTTACTTAGTTTTACAATATTTGAAAAGAGGGGAAAGGACATCGATGTAGTATAATACCTTAGGCTTGGTAGCAACATAGTGGAGGCTAGTCATCTAGATGGAGACCAGGTCATTGTATCTCTATAGGATGGTTGCATTCTTCTATTCCTCCTTAGTAAGAGCTTACATCTCATCTATATTCTAGAAGAGTTTGGAATAGTTCCTATTCCCATTGTTTAGTTCTATAGTATCTATGTTTGTATCCTTGAAAACCCTTCATTATCTAAAGTTAAATATAACTCAATTTCATCCTTTTATTACTATCTATTAGCTACCATGGTTGTGAGACTCAAAAATTATTCATTAGGGGATTAAAATTAATCTCTGGATTAAATTATTCTTGTTCTGATTGAAATTGAACTCTTCTCTATTTAATTATAATTAATTTGAGTTTGAATTAGGGACTTTATGGATGCTAGGGATTTGTAAATATTTAATGGCAATGGCAATTTGGACTTAGGCTCATTATTGTCTCAGATGTGATTGAGACCCATGATTTAATACCTTTGATTTTTCAAGTACACAAAGTATTTAATTTTGTCATTTTGTGCTTTCATGGTACCCATGTGGCATCCATTTAGAAAATTTCATAGCATTTTCCATAAACACCTTAAGGGACTAGCCATTGTCATTTGAAAATCCCTTTTTCCTTCATGTTGTAAGATCCTTGTTTATAGATCAACATAGACTGTTAATCATGATCATGAGGCTTGAGATTCATTAGCTAATTTATGTTAAGTCTTGAATTTATTCCACTTGGTACCTTTGCAATCCTTCTGGGTTCTGTATTCTATGCAGTGAAGGTGTGCTTGCCATGTGTTGATCTGATGGGCCCTTAGGGTTTTATTGAATAGTCTTAGAAAGATGTGCTCTATCTGATCACCTCTCATAACAAGTGAGAGATATTGATCCTATAAGAAGTGTGAAATTTAATTATCATTGAGGCATAGGAAGGGACTTAGGCTAAATTTTATTTCATGTTAATAAATGTGACATATACTTTAGGCTAAAATATTTATGCTAAGTTTTTAAAACACATAAAAAGGGAACCTAGGATAAATACTTTAGGATAAGGTTTATTTTGTTTTGATAAGCATGATGTAAAATTTAGGTTAAAATATCTAATCTAAGTCTTAGAATGCAACTAAAGGGTCCTGAATATCAAGTGGTCCAACTGTTAGGTTTTAACCAGGTTTTTATCGTATTAATAAACATGATAAAATCTTAGGTTAAATTAATTTTAAGCTAAGTTTATGTCATAAGGTTTTCTTAAAATAAGACTTAATATAATTATCTATCTTAAGGATTATTTCACTTAAATAAATGAAATTGGAACCTTAGGAAATAGACTTAGATTAAAGATATGTCTACAAGTATTTAGATTGAGAGATCATTTTATCATTTAAAGTTCAAAGATCCTAAGTGTTTGAATATATTCAAAGGGATTCCATTGATTTACAATATGTGAAAAAGACTTTAGCCATGTTTACAGAGCATATTCATATGGCTAAGTAATAAATTTGATGATCTTAAATTTGACAGCCTCATGGATGTTAATGATTGCCTCACAAGCATCAAATGATAGTCATAATAACATCAAATTTAAGTTCATGAATCATTGGGTTTGATGGGATTAAAATTGATGGTCTCATAAACATCAATGAAAACCTTGTAGACATCAAACGATGGTCATGAGAGCATCAATTTTAAGCTCATGAAGTCCTGTTGATCCATAGATCTTAGATTTAATATGCTTCATCTGATCATCTTGATTTGATTAACCATAGACTGTCGATCGAGATCTATGTAGATGCACAACATCGGTTCCTTTTGCTATTAATCTCAAATGTGGGAGTACCACATGCCATCTCTATCAATTTCCTTAACATTTGACTTTTTAGCACCGTGTTCACTCTATTGGATCTACTCTGTGTGAGTAACTATGGATCATTAATCTTGATCAAGATAATTATACATGATTGGCCTTTTCAAATATTGAATCCATAACATAATTTTTATCCTAAGGTTTTATTATATTAAAAAATATAATGAAATCTTAGGTTAAAATTTAAGCTAAGTAAATGGTTCACAATAATAGCATCTTTAACTTGAGGACAATCTCAAACCATCTGATATTCAGTCCAATTTGAGCATGGATAGTTGATCATGATTTAGGTGATCATGTGGGATTGGTCTAATGGATCAAGGCTTTAAGTTCATTAGGATTCCTACACTCTTTTATATTTTTCTTCATGATGAAGTGAGAGCCATTGGATCTATAAATAATTGAGGTGCTTAAGTTAGGATGTAGGTTACTATAAAAACTTAGGCTAATGTTTTAAGACTAAGGTATCATTCATGTTGAAAAAAATGAATAGGGTCTTAGGTTCAAGAATTTAGGTTAAGCATATGACAAAGGGGACCATGCTAAAATAAAATATCTTGTAAACATAAACATTAAACCATGTTAAAAAACATAAGGAAGGGAAGAAGGAAAATAAAAGGGGACCAAGCATGGTTTTTAGGCTAAGGTTTGGTTGTGTTAAAAAACATGACCAAGCCTTAGCATGCAAATTAGGCTTAAGTCCAAAGTTGATCCAAATTGTTCCCATCAAATTTTTTCCTACCAAAATTGAATTTGAATCAAAGGTCTAAGCTAAGGTTTGCTGAAGGAGGGTTTCATTGCATGAATCCAACTATGGGCTACCATAAATTCAAGACTAGTAAAAGTTTGAATATGGTTAATATATAAATTTAAAGTAGGATCTATAAGGAACTCCATGAAACCTACAACCTAAGATATGAGGATCAATTATTAGCAACATCAGGTAAGGTTAAAATAAAACCATGAACAAATGGGCCCATTTCATTAGGCGTGGATGATATTCAAACACCAACAAAGTGAAAATTATCAATATTTTAGCATTAAGGTTTTAAATAATCATAAGGGTCCCTATTTTTTATAAATGTGGATATGTTGACCTCAACAAATGGCAACTTCTAGGGGAAACATAACAATATGTTAGAACTTAGAAACTCTAGTTCAGACAAACAACTAGGTCATTCATCCTACTTGACTAATGCCATTATAAGGATTAGTTCATTGTTAAAACAAGCCTTGTACATGTAAAATTAGGATAAAATATCAAGATATAGACATGTTGTGTGTGTGTGCTTTGATTCTACTTACTTTTTTCCATATAATTTAGGGGACAATTTCCAAGTTTCATACCTTTAATCATTAACATTGACTTGGAGCATGTTTATATATTAATTAAGAACCATGATTCTAGTTTAGGGAAGGCTTGGGAATTGATCTACTACTAGCTAGGCATCCATAAACTTGATAGAGATTCATTTGGATCCATTTATGGCCTTGCTCTATTACCATCTAATCATCTATATCCCTAATGGAGATTACCAGAATCACCTTTGCTTGAGAAGCTTTTTGATTTTACAATAAGTTCTTGTTTTTTTGTATTTTGTTTATTTTAGGCATTCAATAAAGGTTGGGAACTAGGGTAGTCATGTTTAAGGATTTGGTCAACTATTTGATCCTTAGATAATCACCTATGGTTACAACCTTTATCTAAGGTAAGGATGTTTTTTTAAGTGCAAGCATGATTGTACCTTAATGGATTGAGATTTTTATTCTGTATGTGTAATTCTTATTAAAACCAAGTTTAGGTCAAGACAATATTTAAGGTATTATGGAATGGTTAACCTATTCATGGATCCTTACTAGTTTATTTAAATCATAACATCAAGACATATCTTAAATCCATGGTCAACATATGTATGAGGTTCATACCAACATTTCTAAACTTTTGGAGTTTTAAGAAAACTAAGGAAATTTGAGCTGAGGGATGTTTAAAAGGACTTATTAGAAGCAAGGAGTAAAGAAATTAAGAATCAAAAGGGAAGTAAACAAATGTATACATACTTATGTAAAAATAACGGACATGAAGAAAGAGTTTAATTAAACTAACTATCCTACCTAAGCTAACTCTAGTTATCTTATATATTTACTCCATGAAGACCCCAAGAGCAATGGTAAAGAAATAGTGATTGAGAACTACCCATTAGTGGGTGGTGTGAACTCTAATCCTTATAGGTATTTGAGTCTGAAGGTGTTATCTCCAAGTGTATCGATAATATCATAGGGATCAATCCATAGAGGTGTGAACTTTCCATGTTTACCCTTAGGCTCAGATGCTTTATCCCAAAGAAGAACCAATTCTCCTTATTTGAACACCTTGATCTTTGATCTCTTGTCAAACCATCTCTTATATATAGTTTGGTGTCTTATAAAGTTATAAAAAAAAATTCTCATGCTTCTTCCATATAAATAATTTCTAATAGCCTTGAGTTTGCAAATTCTTGATCTTCCTCCATATACTCTTAAATAAACTTGTAGGGTGGTAGTTTGAGTGTGATAGGGAATATAGGTTCTTGGCCATATACTATTAAGAAAGGAGATTATTTAAGAGCCTACTTGATCCTTATTCTATCTACCCAAAGGGCATACTTAAGAAGCTTATTCCATGTTCTAGGTTTGTCAACATTAGATTTCTTAATGGCTCTCATCAAGTTCTTGTTCATTGATTCAAACACTCCATTACCTTGAGGATAATGGTTAGATGAAAACTTGAGAATAATGTTGTTATCATATGACCATTATGTCATCTCTATGGATGTGAATTCTAACCCATTGTCACATACTAAAGAGACTGGAGTTCCAAATTTGGTGCACATGCTTTCTTCTAAAAACTTGATCACTTCTTCCGTTCTACATTTTTTGGTGGCTACTGCCTTGATACACCTAGTGTTATAATTAGTAGTATTTAGAACATACTTATGTCGTTATGATGAGTTGGGGTTTATTACCCCTAAAAAGTATAGTCCCTAATGGGCAAAGGTTTTATCAATCACGACTAGTTGTAAAGGTATTTTTACTTTTAGCTCTTTGGTGTTGAAGATCTAGAATGAATGACATTCTCTTACATGTTTATGGGCATGTTTGAAGATGGTGGATAATAATATACAAACTTGAGGATATTTTGGGCTATTATTCTTCTTTATGGGTTCCCACTTCCCAAATTATCATAGAAAGTGTTCATTATCTGAATAGTTTCTTCCTTGAAAACATGTCTCAAGTATATGCCTTCAAGGTTCTTTCAATATAGGACACCATTTTAGATGAGGTAGTGAGCTACCTTGAGCCTTAAATATATCTTATAATCCTTAGTTATCCCTATAGGACAAGTGCCATTAATTATTAAGTGAACAATGGAATCATACCATTTATTAGCTTCAATGTTTTTTTGATCAACTTGCATAATACTTAGCTTAGGGCTAGTATTGGTAGTCATTTAAATAAGACCTTGACATCTTACCAATTTTGCAATATTCATATCTATGCCATATTCTTAGATGACATACATCCACTTAACTCTTTGCTCTCCAAGTTCACACTATATTATCATTAGCTTAGTGGTTGGATCTAGTAGAATGGCATGCACGCCATTCTTGAGAATGTAGTGCCTAAATTTCCTAATAGTTTTAACTATTATGAAGGCTTATTTATCAATTAAAGGATAATTTAACTCAAAAAATTTAAAATTAGTGTTAATAAAAGCAATTATATGGCTAGATCCTTCTATTTTATGATCTAAGATTGTATCAATAGTGTGATCAGAGGAAAAAGAGTAGAGATAAAAATGCTTTGAAAAGTCAAGACATATTAAGACTAGAGCCTGATTAATTATAATTTTTATGTCCTCAAAGGCCTTCTTGGATTCCTCATTCCATGAGACTTTAACATCCTTCTTTAGCATATCATTTAATGGCTTGACAATCTCTAAAAAACCATAAATGAATTTTCTCACAAAGGTCATCTTACCAAAGAAAGATTTCAATTATTTTTTACTATTGGGAGGCTCTATCTTTGATATGGCTTCCACTCTTTTAGGATCTATGAAAATACCATCTTTAGTGATGACATGGTCTAATAGTTTACCTTCAATAACATAAAAAATTTCTTCTTAGGGTTCAAGGAGATCTCATACCTTATGCACCTTTCAAATACTTGTTATAGATGCATGAAATGGTCCTCTCTGTTCTTAGAGAAAATAGTTAGATCATCAATGTAAATTATAATACACTTACTAATCAGGCCTTAAAAGGCATGGTCCATAGCCATTTGAAAAATGGCCCCTACATTTATCAGTCTAAATGGAATTATCTTATATGTAAAGGTGCCCCACTTAGTTGTGAAATATATCTTCATTATATCTTCCTTATCTACTAACACTTGATTGTATCTTAAAAAACCATCAAGAAAGGACATCATGGCTAAACCTGAAACAATTTGTATTACTTGGTCAAGAGAAGGAAGAGGATAATTATCATTTTTAAATGATTTATTTAGATTTATAAAGTCAAAACATAGTCTAATTTCACCATTATTATTTATAACTAGCATTAGATTGGACACCTAGGTAGAGTGCCTAATGGGAAGCACAATTCTAGCATTTAACAACCTCTTGAATTTTTTGAAAATCATGGGTTCTAAAATAGGATTCACTCGTCTTTGTTTCTACTTGAAGGGTTTTCAATCTTATTTGAGAGGTATAGTATGGGTGATGACTCTTGGGTCAAAGATCTTCAAGTCATCATAAGACTAAACTATGACATCTTTGTATTTTGTTAACAACTCTATTTTTATTGTTCTCAATATTAGTGTAAGATTTTATAATGTTAACCATCTGAGGTTAATCTTGGGGTCCAAGATCAACAACATTATATTATTTTCCACTTTCTTTGGGCATCTTAGAAGCTTTAGCTAGATTGTCTTGATCAAACAACCTTTTTTAAGGCAATCATCCCCTTAGGGATCTTATTGTCATTCAGTTGAATGAATTTTCCATCAAACTTACCTTCCCTAAATGCATTTTCATTAGCCTCATTAATGATCTAAGCCTCAAATGCTCTTGACCTAGTCATGAAGTTTAGGATTTATTGGTCATCACTAAAGACTTGTAGATGGTTCAAATTAAGTGAGATAGAAGGGAAGGGTATTAGCTCAATAGTAAAGTTTGGAAAATTTTGGTTAGGGATGAGATTAGCTATAACAGATGGCAACTCATCAATGAATTTATTTTCTTCCCTAGGGACAAAAACAATATTGAAGGTATCAAAATATTCCACTATATCCCAATCCCTAAATTTATACCTCTTTAGGTATAATAGTTTGCATTGATACTTGCTCCTTACTTGATTTACTACTAGTTCTGAATCAGCTTAAACTAGTAGTTCTTTAACCTTGTTCTTGATGGCAAATTGTAGACCCAAGATGAGAGACTCATATTTTTTAAGGTTATTGGTGCAAGGAAATTGGAGCCTATAAGGAACATGATGTTTATTAACAAGAGGGTCAGTTAAAATAATGCCTACTCTAGATAGAACTTTACACCTATCCCCATCAAAATACAACTTCCATAGCCCAAGCACAATGTTAGAAACTTTAGGATCACACACTTTGGAAGTTTTTATGGTGAAAACTCCTAAATCATAATAAATTATGTTGACCCTTTCATTGAAAACATTATACTCAATAATCATATGTTTCATCCTTATCTCTCTTTCAACCCTAATTTTATTGGGAACTCCCTTCCAAGGTATCTATAGGTGTGAACAGTCTTTGGACATATACCTGTTTAAATCCTTTGTCCATTCTCTAGTTAAAATTAGTCTATATTCATCAAGAATATATAATACTTGGATATCAATAAATTGTTGGACCCTTGGCTCAGAAGCTAATTACATGTGGACATTTAAAAATTCTCTAATCACCTTGACCCTAGAATTATTTAATTGGGTTATAATCCTATTAGACTTAATCAAGGTCAAATCAAGTTACTTATAAACACCTATAGGCATAATATTTTTAGAGGCACCATAATCTAACAAATAGTTATGTAAGTTCTTACCAAACATTCTAACTATAAGTAAGAGGAGTGGGGACTCTATTTTACCCTTATACATAGCTATGTTGGCATTATCAGTCTTAGACATCTTACTAGATTTCTTGGACAAGGATTCTAGTAATATATCTCTTTGCTTTATAATTTATGTCAATTCATGCAAGGTAATATTATCTTTGATCTTCTTCATGTCCTGTATAATTTTATAACCAATCCTATTGGAAGAATTAGAAGCATCAATACTATGCTTAGAAGTACTTCCCTTTGGAGTCTCTAGATTATTTTTTGAAGTGGTATTTGGAGGAGTAGAAGTAGTCAAAGGTTACCTATGTTCTCTATTTCTTAGAGGGTATGTATTATTCAAGAACTCTTGGAAGGCATGTAATTATTTAGGAACATCATCAAGCTTGTTGTCTTCTTAGAAGGGAAATAAAACATTTCTACCATGAAGGTCTATTTAGTAGGCTTGGATCCTGAAATACCTGCACCACTATCTTTGTTAGGCACTACCTCAAAAGTGTCCAAATATTCTTGAAATGATTAAAAATATTTACATAATTCAATGCAATCAATCTCACCATGCTTAGCTGTATAATGGAATCTAAAATAATCAAACAAAGACATATCAATAAGATTAATATCCATAGTCTTCTTTCTAGATGATGTTCACTATTCTTATTATTGTGAAAACTATCATTGTTAAACCTATTATTGGGTCTATTAAACCTTTGGAAAGAGAAGTTTCTACAAGAAGTTTCCCCAGTATTAACAACTTATTTTTGTAGTTGAATGACGTCAACACTTAGTTTTTGGATTTTTTTTAGAATGGACTCATTCTCACTTTTGTGGGTTTCTAAATTATGGACTTGGTTGTTATTAGTACTAGAGATAGGTACTAAGGCCCTTTGATAATTTGCATTAAACCTATTATTACCAGGGTAATTTAAGAACCCCAATTTTTGGTTAGGATGAACATGTCTTAGAGGCAATTGGCTCAAATTTGGGAGTTGATTGAGAGTAGGCACATTTTGGTTATTATTAGGAAAGACATTCAAGGTAAGAATATGTGGGTTGACATTGGGAACAAAGTAGGAAATATATCCTTGAGGCTACATTTTCTCTTTAATGATCACAACCTTAGCATATGCCAAATCTAGTGTGTTCATTAGACCTACATCACTCTTGATGAATACTGAGTTCATGGGATCAAGAGCATATTTGTAGATTTCCAAGGCTAATGCCTAATCAAGTTTATAAGGGTAAATGGTTATACTTTACATATTTTGGAACATAGCACTAAAAGATCTTATAGGTTCATTAACATCGCTTTTTAGAGTGGTAAATTGTTGGTATAGGACAAAGGGGCTGATTATTTTATGAAATTGGTTAATGAAGATGCTGAATTCATCCTAGGTGGTGATGTAATCATCAGGCAAGTTTAGGAACCACTCATATGCATCATATTTAAATTTAAAATGGTAGAACACACATGGCAAATCCTCATGAATTACATTTAACAATCTCAATGTAGCCTTGAATGATTTAACATGTTCTTATGCTATTACAATACCCTAAGACTAAAAGTTGGAAAATACTTTTCAAGATTGCGAGCAAGGTCATGAACTACAGCTTGTACATTGATAGGGGAGCTTCATAGCAAGGAAATACCTTGATAAAGGCTGAATGTAAGAGTACCTTGGAGTGGTAAAATTGGCAAAGACTTTGAACTCTTACATCTACCTTTGTCTCATCTCGCTCTCCTATGGATGTCTAGTTCCAATAGAGGCTCTCTTATTTTTGAATATGATCTTTTATATATTATTAGTATTTACAACTTGATAAATTTTGATCTTATTTGAGATATGATGCATCAAACTAACCTTTACAAATAACAAGACTCAGATTTTCACATTAAGCTAATTTTGGAGAGATATATGTATAAAACAACAAAGGGCATCAAATTTTAACCAAGTTAGATAAAAGATGGGCCCTATTACATAAATATGGTCTATATTTATAATTATAATCTTAAATAAACTTAGATCTATAGAATATTTACCAATATTTGATCAAACAAACCTATTCTAACCTCAAATATTGTGGATTCTTAGATCTTAAGCTATCTTTACTAGAATTAAGCATCTAACCTCAAATATATTTGATCTTTATCTAAAGGAAGCACAAATATGGGTCAAAATACCACAAATATTAATGATCTTTACACCTCTAAGCAAATAATTATGAAAAAATGCAAAGATAACACCAACCTTTGGTCAAAACATACTAAGACTAGCAAAGATTTAACAAATTCACCAAGATCCCTCCTTCTAGCACCAGTGGAACTAGTCCTATTGATGTGACTAAGTGTATCATAAGTTATATTAGTGTTTAAATAACACTTCTCATTTTATAATTTTGATAATTTAGAGCATGAGTAGTAGGTTAAGGTAATCTAGTTACCTATGGTGAAATAGAGGTAGATCAAATTAAACTATTCCACAAATTTATATTGATTGGTGGTTGGGAGCCACCATAGTCCTTAATCTTTGAAAATTTTGAAGTATCTATGTTGATCTTAGTGAGTTATGATCAAATTTATACACTAAAGACTAATCTAAGTGAATATTTACAATGAGATCTAAACTAGAGTGATTTAGTCAAAAAGGAAGGAAAAGGAAGGGTAGGGCAGAAAGAAAGTATGTGATTGTTGATCTTTGCCTTAAACACCATGACAAGGTTTTAATTTCAACTGAACATGAATTTAACCAATATATAATCTAAAATAATAGATGCTCAAATCCCACCATACACTAGGCAAATATCTAAGGAAAAGATGAAATAATACAAGTATGAACTAACTTTCACTTAAAGGTTTACTACTGCATTCAAATATCATTTTCACATCCTAATACAGAGCAAATAAAACAAAGAAAAGTTTAAGAACATTCAACTAGTCTAACATTAGCACAAATTAGCAACCTTGTATCAAATATGCACATTCAAAATTCATAAAAGCCATTCACATTCTAGACTTAGAATAAGCAATTGAGAGAGAAACCGTGTAATAATTGATATAAAAAAAATTGGAAAAACTATTTAGTATTCCTTGCTTATATTAATTGCTCAAAAGTTGTACAAGTTTTATCTCAAAACTCTCCCTCCTTATAAAATGGTAATAATAAATTTTATAAGAGAATCGTGCAGTATACCTATCAGTCATAAGATTACACATGTACAAAGATAAGGACAACTATCCTTCTTTACAATTCTAGAATACATTTTTCTTTCCAAAACAAACTGACCTATAGGTAAATATGCTAATAAACTAGCATATGCCTTTATAAAATATTATTCCATGTTCAAATATTACAAAGATTTACATAGAATGGAATATTATTAATTATCTAGTGGGCCTTGGGCTAAAGGGCTCCCTTGTTTCTCTTGAAGAATCTCCATGGCCCTCTGATGTTGTTTATTGACTAGCTCTAAATCAATATCTACTTTCAAAAAATAATAATCTTCATGGTTAAACAAGTCATTTAAATCCCTATCATTCCTTGGCATGGCCTCCTTGATGCTCATGGATTCAAAAATCTTCTCTTCAATAGTGAATATCATGCCCATGACTCAATTGTTATCAATTATAGATTAGTCTTGGATCTTATTCCTAACTTATTACATTACTAAGGTGTTTATGTGATTGTATTCATCATCATCAATGATGCCTAGGGAGCTAGATTTCATAGGGTTAGCTAGTATGGAGCTAAGGAGTTAGTTGATTCTATATATTAGCTCTTCATCTACTCTTAGGATTCTCTCTAATCTCTTTGACCAAGAACTCAAACTTTGGATTTTATTAGTAGATATCCCCAAAATTACATTAAAATGGGCTAGGCTAATGGTTTTGAAGCCAAGAATCCTACCCTTGATTAGTATGTTGATAAGATCCCTTATTTTTATCCTCTAAGTTATGCCATTAGTTAATAAACCCTTCATTAATTCGCATTGCTAGGTTAATGAAATATACCTTAGATTCATAGACTTTAAGGAGTAAAACATGTCATAAAAAATGTCTCAAAAATATTTATTATTGCCTCTAGGATTGACAAGACAACCTGTGTCTCTAGATTCTCTTTATCTCTCTTTAGGTTTTGTATCTCATACTTCATACCCATAATTATGTCTTTGATTTGAGTTAAATGAGCATCAACTAGTTATTCTATGTCTTCCTCATGAATAAGATGCTTACCAGGCCTCTAACCTCTAATGGGAGTTAAACCAACAAATGGTTCAACCTTTTGAAATGTCAAATCTTCACTCCCAATCATGGTTTTCTTAGTTGTCACCCTTTCTAATCCTATTATTTATAGATTGAACTACACACTAACTGATTATTTTTTGACTTTAGGAGGCTTAGGAGTCTCTACATATGTGTTGCTTGTGGTTACTAGAGTGTCCATTTGTGTACTATATGATCCTACTATGGAAATTATTCTTCTATCTTCCTCTTCTTTCATCAAAGCCAATATATGTGGCTTAACTTCATCATGAACATCAATGTGGATTATTTGGGTTATGGCCCATGAGTGGGATAAAGTGGTAATTTTATACATCTTCACATAAATGAACTATTTAGGGATAATTAATCGATGAATGGGGTATTCATCACTGAACAAGTTGACCTTACTCATTGGTTGGGTGAAGGTCAACTTGGGCTTCTTTTTCTTGACTGGGACCAATACCAACTCAGCTTTCCTTTTATGCAAGGGTGTAACTAGAATGAATTCCAAAGCAACCTCATTTCCCCTATCTTTCTCTACTTCTTCAACCTAGGATTGGGGTTCCTTAGTTTTTTATTCTTCTTCATATGACCCATATGCTTCATTAAGCACCTTAAGTGCATCCTCTACTATCTCACTAGGCTCCAATGTAATCATATCTAGGAACTCTATTGGAGAATCTAGCCTCTTAGTTGGGATTTAACTTGATCCAAATTTACCAAGTCTCTCTTCTAACTTCTCCTTTCCAATTCCTTGTATAACTTCCATTTAAGGCTATTGCATTCTAATTTATGGTTATTCTAGAGGGGGTATTGATAATGGTCTAGGCAACAAGTGATATTGCAAGGGCCACATTTTTTGTATCTCACCTATTGGTTTATCATCTCCCCTATCCACCCTAGGCTACATCTTAATGTTATGCCTCTTTAACCTTGTTAATACCTCTAGGAAACTAGAGGCCTTGATGTATAGTGGGTTATGGACACCAGGCTAATGTTCATAGGCTTTGATTATGGTTTTGGAATTTAGATGCTTGGTGACTCTCTGATTAGGGTCATATTTCCTCAATTCATCTTTTTATAGGGTGAATGAGTCCCTATTCTTGACAATAACACTCACATATTCCCAATTTTGCAACATAATTCTACTGATTATTAAAGGAAAGGGATGGAGGAGGCCTTTCCTTTTCTCCTTGAAATATACATCTATACCATGAAGAATTTGATATGCAACTTCTTACTCTGCTAAGTTTGGTGGTCACATAGATGGTTAACTTATAGGGCTATGTCAATGTCCCTTATATCCTTATTACTATGCATTCTGGGTAAAACCATATATCCCATATTAAATCTACATATTTTTTGACTAGGGGCTGATCCTATTCATGGGTATTCCTATGATGGTTTCCACTAGAGCTAGATAAAAAATATCACAAATGAAATGCATATTATGTTTATATTTGAATATGTGAATCTTAGAATAATAATGGGAGATAGTAGGTCTCTCATTAGGTGACCAATTCTTAATGTTTGGGATCTTAGTGGTGCTTACGAGGGAATCAAGTAGATAAGACATCATGTAGAAGTGTTTTTTGGTCTTCGTTTGATGGTTATGAACTATGATTTCAAATTGATATTAATCATCTCACTTGATGTGTGAGTGGGTCCCTTCTCTACCATGAAGTAATCATAGGGTACCCAGACTTGGTCAATATGTTTGGTGGAGGGGGATCTAAATAGCCTATTCATTAAGGTCATAATTATTCTAATTCCCTCCCTAAATTAGATAGTTGGAATTTTCCCTATGGGGTTCTGGATTACTTGGGTTCCATTAAGTAACCATGGGGTAAGGATTATGTTTAAGTTATGATTTTTAGTCCACTCTTTAATTGTTAGCAAGTCTATCTAGGGCTTATATAGCTTATAGTAGCTTTCAAAACCAAGAGGGGAAATATATGCTATTTTCTTAAATCTATGCTCATGGACTATCCAATCTTTCTCAATTTTACATTAATTAAAAATAGGAGCAAGGACATCAATGTAGTGTAATACCTTAGGCTTAGTAGTAGCATAGTGGGGGCTAGTCATCTAGATGGAGACTAGGTCATTGTATCTTTGCAAGATGGTTGAAATCTTCTATTCTTCCCTCATAAGAGATTACATATCCTCTATGGTCTAAAAGAGTTTGGACCAGTTCCTATTCCCATTGTTTAATTCTATAGTATCTAAGTCTATAGCCTTGAAAACCCTTCATTAACTGAAGTTAAATACAACTCAGTTTCATCCCTTTATTGTTGTCTATGAGTTGTCATGGCTATGAGACTTGAAAAATTTTCACCAAGGGATTGTAAGTAATCTCTAGGTTAACTTGTTCTTGCTCTTATTACAATCGAACTCTTCTCAATTTGATTGTGATTAATCTGAGTTTGAATTAGGGAATTTATGGATGTTAGGGCTTTTTGAAGCTTTAATGGTAATCTAATTTTAGACTTAGGCTGATTTGTGTCTAAGATTTGATTGAGACCCATGATTTTATACCTTTTACTTTCAAATCACACAAAATATTTAATTATATAATTTTATGCTTGTGTGGTGTCCTTGTGGCATCCATTTGGCAACTTTCATGTCATTTTTCATAGATACCTTAAGGGAGTAGCCATTATCTTTTGAAAATCCTCTTTTCCTTCAAGTTGTTAGATCCTTGTTTATAGATCAATGTAGTGCATTGATCATGATCGTGAGGCTTGAGAGTCATTATCTAATTTATGTTAGGACCTATGGTTATGCCATTTGGCATATTCATAGGCCTTTTAGGCTCTATATTCTATGTAGTGAATGTATTCTTTCCATGTGTCGATCCCATGAGACCTTGAGGTTTTGTTGAATAGTATTTGATAGATATGTTCCATTTGATCACCTATCAAGAGTAAGTGAGAGCCATTGATACTTCAATGATCATGAAATTTAATTAGCATTAAGACATAGGAAGGGACTTAGGCTAAATACTTTAGGCTAAGGTTTATTTCATGTTAATAAACATGACATATACTTTAGGCTAAAATATTTATGATAAGTTATTAGAACAAATAAAAAGGGGACCTAGGCTAAATAATTTAGCATAAAGTTTATCTCATGTTGATAAAACACAATGTAAACTATATTCCAAAATATTTAATCTAAGTCTTATAATGCACCTAAAGGGTCCCAAATGACAAGTGGTCCAACTACTAGGTTTTAACTTAGGGTTTTAACATATTAATAAACATGATAGAATCTTAGGTTAAAAGCATTTTAAGCTAAGTTTTATGTCATAGGGGCCTCTTAAAACAAGACTTAATATAAGTCTCTAGCCTAAGGTTTATTGCATTTAAATAAACACAATTGTAACCTTAGGAAATAGACTTAGATTAAAGATACATCTACAAGTATTTAGATCACGAGATCATTTTATCATTTAACGTTCAAAGATCCTAAGTATTTGAATATATTTAAAGGATTTCCACTAATTTACAATATGAGTAGCATAATTTAGCCATGTTTACAAAACATATTTGTATGCCTAAGAAATACATTTTATGAGCTTAAATTTTATGGCATCATGGACATCAATGATGGCCTTATAGGAGTCAAATGATGGTCATAAAAACATCAAATTTATTTTCAAGAATCATTGGGTTTGATAGGATTAAAGTTGATGGTATCATGGACATCAATGATGACCTCATGGATGCCAAATGAGGGTCATGATAACATCAATTTTAAGCTCATAAATTCCCTCTGGTCTATGGATCTTGGATTCAATATGCTTCATTCAATCATCGTGCTCTAATTAACTATGGACCATCGATTGAGATTTGAGTAAATGTAAGCCATTTGTTACTTTTGATATCAGGTCAAATGTGAGAGTTCCATATGTTTTATCTATGGGGCTCTTTAGCATTTGAATTTTTAGCTCCATGTTCACTCCATTAAATCTACTCTGTGAGAGTAACCAAAAATCATTGATCTTGATTAAGATACTTGTACTTGATTAGTCTGTTTGAATATTGAAGCCATAACATAAGTTTTATCTAATTTTTTTATTGTATTAAAAAAATACAATGGGACCTTAGGGTCAAACTTAAGCTAAGTCTATGCTTGATAAAGGGGCCCCTTAACTTGAGGATGATCTTGCACCATCTGATCATTGGTCTTGCTTCAGTGTGGATCATTAATCATGATCCAAGTGATCATGTGGGATTGGTCTAATGGATCAAGGCTTTAAGTTCATCATGATTCTTATGCTCAGTCAGGTCTTTCTTTGTGATGAAGTGAGAGTCATTGGATCTAAAAAGAAGTGAGGTGTTTAAGTCAGGATTCAGGTTAATATAAAAACTTAGGATAATATTTCAAAACTAAGGTCTCTTTCATGTTGATAAACATAAATGGGGTCTTAGGGTTAAGACTTTAGGATAAGCATATGACAAATGGGACCATGCTAAAATAAAATATCCTACAAACATAAACATTAGACCATGTTAAAAATCCTAATGAAAGGAAGGGGGGAAATTAAAGGGGACCAATCATGCTTTTTAGGCTTAGGTTTGGTTGTGTTAAAAAACATTACCAAGACTTAGAATAAAAATTAGGCTTAATTCTAAAGTTGATCCAAAATGTTCCTACCAAATTAGTTCTCACAAAAATTGAATTTGAATCAAAGGTCTAATATAGGGTTTATCGAAGGAGGGTTTAATTTCATGAATCCAATTGTGAGATGCCATAAATTTAAGACTAGTAAAATTTTGAATATGGTTAATCTTTAAATTATAATCAAAATATACAAGAAACTCCATGAAACCTATAATATAAGACACAAAGATCAATTGTTGAAAAAATTAGGCAAGGTTAAAATAAAACCATGAACAAATAAGCCCATTTCACTAGGCATGGATGATATTCAAACACTAACAAAGTGTAAATTATCAATATTTCAACATTAATGTTTAAAATAATTGCAAGGGTACCTATTTTTTAGAAATGGGGGTATTTTGACCTCAACATTATCATAGTCAGCATTAATAACACAAACATCCTTGGTATTTTGTTGATTATTAGGCATGTAAAAAGTTTTTTGGTGATTGGAAGAAGAAGTTTTGGAAGCTTGTCATTTTTGAGAAGTAGTATTGTACTCTTGATGATGAAGGTTTAATATGGATTTTTTATTTAAGGAATCACCAAGTATGTGAGATACATTAAATTTAGTAATCCCTCTACAAGTTTCATGGGAGTGACCAATATCAGTGTGGAACCAACAAAATTGATTAGGGTCATACCATTTAGGAGGATTATTAGGATAAGTAAAAGGTTTAGAGGGCAGTAAGAATTTTTTTATTTACTACACAATGAGTGGTATGTGAGAAGATGAGGGAGTGTAAGATTTAGAAATTCCTGGTTTGGTTTGAGGAGTATTATTAGTGATAACATTGTTAAAAGTTTGAGAAGACACTTTAAGGAATTTAGGATTAGGTTTGAATTGCTTCATGAGGAAGTCTTGACATTTACCTTGGTCAAGAGCTTTATTAAGTGTTTTAGGAGAATTTTTTTGAACCTTATATTGAATAAAAGGGTTTAAATCAATGATAAAAATTTTAAATAAGTTATCATCAGTCATATTATGATCAAATTTATGAACTAGAGATTTTTGTCATTTTATAAAATCAAGAATTGATTCAGTGGGAGATTGCTTAGTATTGATGAAATGACTAAGACATTTTTTATGAAGATCATTATGTTGAAAATATTTAACTAAAGGATTGACCAAATCCTCAAGTTGGAAAATTTAGTGTTGGGGAAGTTGGTTTCACCATTCCAATACATCGTTAGTGAAGGTTTTTACTAGAAGTTTAGTTGTGGTAAAGGTGTTAGTTTGGATCTACTCTTTATAAAGATTTCCAAAGGCTTTGAGAAAGGATGCAATGTCTTTAGTCCCATCATACTTGATTGTTTTGGATATATTGCCAATATAAATGGACATGATTAAAATATTTAAAGGCTCATTTTGTATATTTTAAAGTGTTTTGTTATTCATAATAGGTTGAGGAATAACAATTCTGAAGGCATCTCTAAAAGGTGTAGGAATAAAATTTTGATTGGATTGAGTATTGCTAGTTGGAGGTTGATTAGACATATTGATCAAATGACGTTGTAATTGCATCATTTCATAGATATTATAATTTTCATTAGGTTCATTTTTTGATTTACTTGTGAAAGAAGTTGAGTCATATCAATTGGTGGGTTCGTGTTTGTCGGAGAAATCCCCAAATTGGTATTATGGGGAGGTTTATTGGAAGGTGGATTATTAGTGGGATTATTGGATAGATTAATGTCAATTTCTTCCACATTATATTGAAAATATTGAAGATAAGAATTGCCTTGATAGGTGAAAAAAGGATCAGATGTACCTACTTCATCTTGAGGTGTGATTTGAACCATGTTACAATCCATAGATGGAGGGGAAGAGGTGACCCAAGAGTGAGGGTTATCTTGGGAGGAAAAGAGAGGGAGAAATGAATATCCCATATAGTGTCCAAATGGATTCAGGTTGTCCAAGAAGATTCTAATAAGGGAATTCATGATGATTTTTAGGAAATGAATAGAATGATAAGAAATTAGAAGCAGAGAACTTAGTCAAATAGGTAGGAAAGTAGTAATAATATAGAGTCGATTAGGTCAACCTAGTACTAAAAAATGTCAAAAACATATCTTGATAAGGGTACAAGGTTGACTAGGTCAACCTAGTATTGTAATCTAACTTGTAAAATAGATATAGAGTTGACTGGGTTGACTTAGTACTATAAAAAGGAATAAAATAGGTAATAAGAGATTATGTTGAATAAAATGATAATGTAATAAAAATAGGGAAAGATTTTGAAATGTAATTTAAAGAAAGAAATGAAAGTAAACACATAATCAATTGGTTCAATGAGAATGAGCAAATAAGGCACACAACATAAAACCTTGTACTAATGCTAGCTAATGTAATTTGTTTCAATACAACATACAATTGGCAAAGATCAAGTAGTCAACTAAAAAAGTAAATGCTAAGTGGTCATCCTAAATATTTTTAGATTATTTTAAAATGTTATTTTAAGTGTGATAGGGAAGTTGGCTAAAATTAGGGAACCATAATGCAATCTATGGATTGTTTTAGTATGTTTAGAATAAAAGGGATTTGTGTTAGCAATAGATTGGTATTAGGGCCTATCCCCTCACTTTAAAATCCCACAGTGATAAGTGTGTTGGGTGCTTTGACAATATATACCATTAACCACATGTTTATACTTGGTAAGAAAACAAGTTAGCTTCCCCCTTGGTGATGAAATCCAAGTAGGTAGGCCTTGGGTAGACAAATGTTTAAATTCATTTTGAAGTTATGTGATTTGGTAGTGTGTACAAGAAAGATCAAAATAGGGAAACTAAATAGTATATTGATAAATCACCTAATGAGACTATATGAGCTATTATAAGCATGAAAATAATTGAAAATGAAAATGTGAAGTAATCACTAGCTTATAGTTATTAATTCTCAATTATAAGCATAATACAGAGTCATTTTATATGATAATGTATGCAAACACTATGAAATAGAGTTGATAGGCTCTCTACTATAATGTAAAAGCATGATTCCTTAATAACTAAGTCAACTAGGTTGATGTAATATTTTAGACATAAGACAATATAAAATTTGGTTGACTAGGTTGACCTAGTTTGTTATATAATTGTAGTTTTGAGGACTGTAAACTTTGTAAAATAGAACTATAAGGAAGAAATGAATTGAAAAAGAGAGAAAGAAAGGAACCTTGGTGGGTTTCAAGATGTTGAGGATTGTGATATTTCTATTAAAGTGCCTTTAATATTTCTTGTAAGTTTCACCAGCTTTATTGATTAGGTCGACCTAGTTCTATAATTCCCTATTTGTTAAACCCTATTAAGATAACTATACTAGCTTGGTCGATGTATTTTGTTATATAAAAGCTGATTATGATACTAAGTTGACTTGAATGACTTAGTTTTTTGTTTTAGAGCTAGTATACAAGAGACTAAGTCAGACTATTTGCATAGTTTGATGTCTAAAATTGAATAATAATACTATGTCAACCTATTTAATCTAGTAACTTGTATCTAATGAAGACTTGTATAGAAATAATAGAGTCATTTTAATGTGACTATGTGTTAAACTTATACATAAAAGTTAGAAACTATATCAGCCTAGTCGACCTAGTATCACAAACATAGAAAATTAATAAATGAAATGATATAAATGAAAAACATGAAATAAAACCTATAAGAGTTAGATTCACATCAATTTTACCAGAATATATGAAATCAAAACTGAATTAGATCCACAAATTAATCCTAGCTTGGAGAAGATATATCCTACTTACACTTCCAATTGGGGATACATTAGATAATTAGAAACATGACCAATATAGATCCATTAGACCCAATTAGGGGATCTATTATCACAAATAATATCAATATGGAGGGTTCTAAAGCCTATAGTCAAGAAAAACATGCAATAACCCTAACTAAGTCTTATGTTTTCATATTCACTATATTAATAACAAGTAAATAAATATAAGCTAGTGCTCACCAAATATTGTGGCACAAAATGAGGGTTGGTAAAAAAATGAAAGTAAACATGCATAAGAGAATCCTAATTAAGCTATGTATAGGTAAGACCCTATTGCATGGAGAATAAGAGTAATATTTTTTAAAAGCCATTGTTTATGCTAATTCTATTTACTAAAGAGAGGAGAAAAGTTAGAGATACTTACCTAGAGGATGAACCCATCGAGACTCAATCTCTCCCTTGGCCAAAGGTGTTTTACAAGATGTTGTTTTGGTTTATAAGGATCACTTAAAAATACCAAAGCATCCAAGACTTCTCCACAAGGATATATTTTTATCTAAGTAGAAACCCCAAGCTAAGACTCCTTAAGTAGACTAGTGGAAGTCCAGATTGTAAAGAATAAAAAATGAATAATAAATTTTATTGTCTCTCTAATAATGATGAAATGGATGTGTTTATATAGGTGGATCTAACCCTAAACCCTTATGAAATTTTTATCTAATAGGGTCGACCCAATCACCCTAGTATCATTATTGATAAAAACTCACTAGGTCACATGCTAGATTAGCCAAGAGTTGAACTAGAACCTAAATGAGTTTTACCAATAAGAGTAAAAGGTCAACCTAGTTGACCTAGTCATGTAAAATATTAAAAGGGGTTTTAGGTTAGGAAAAGGGGTGGTAAAGGTGGTAAATGACTGAAGGAGTGTGAAAAAGAGGAGTAATAGCTTAGTGGAATGGTTTTAGGAGCTATTTGGACTGGTAATAAGTAGAAATAAGGGATAATAATATTTTTAAGCACCAATGATCTACCCACCCCTTTCTTGGTGCACCTTTTAGGGTGTTAACTCAGAGAGATTGAGACTCAAAGGGTTATTGAAAGATAGAAATCATAAATAATTGATAATGTTTGAAAATATTATGTGTATACACATTATTCATGAGATTCCTAAATTCTACCAGAGTATTTGTTAACCTAAAAGGAAACACTTTAAACTCATAGTGCCCATACTAAGTTTTGAACAGTATTTTAAGAATATCTTCTTTTTGAATCCTTAACTAATGATATCTTACTTAGAGGTATATCTTCAATAAAATTATATCCTTATGCATTTGATTAAAGATATCATCAATACGAGGTAATGGATACATGCTCTTTATTATCTCTTTATTTGACATACTATAATCAATACAAAGGTGAAGAGTACCATACTTATTTTTTACGAACATGACTAGTTCACCACATGGTGACACACTTGGTCTAATCAACCCTTTAGATAAAAAATCCTATAGTTGAGCCTTCAACTCAACCAAATGTTTAGATGTCATCCTTTAAGGTGCCTTGGATTATGGTTTTTAATTAGGTATTATGTCAATTGAGAAATCAAACTCCCACTTGGTTGTTAATCCCAAAAAATCCTATGGAAACACATCATGTAAGTTCCTAAGTAAAGGTTAATCCTCAATGGATGATTCCTTTATTTACTCTATATCATTTATTTTTACAATATATGTCTAACATAATATCCTCTAAGCCTTCTTAAGCTAAATTGTGGAAATATTCCTAAGTTTCAACTCCCTTCTCTTACCCTAGATCTGAGTCTAATTCTCAAAGCATCTTGACACTCTACCTTCTTCAGATAGAAATATACCTTATATTTATAATTAGGAAGATAATTCATACCTATTATTACATCATAGACCTTAGTGGAGATGCATAAATATCTACTATAGTAGTGAATTTAGGCAACTCAATCTCAACTTCCACTAAGCACCTATCAACTTTGACCTTGGCATGATTCCCATATTGTATTGAGTATGCATTTTCCATTGAGCCATATTTCCTAGACAACTTAGAAAACATACGTGGAGAAATAAAACACTCAATAGCTCCATTATCAATCAAAATGGAAATAGGTTAACCAAAAATATTACATATAATCTTTATAGGTGAAGCTTAAAAATCAACTTAATAATTATTAATAGCTATATGGATTCTCTACTAAGATTTCCCTTGCTACATATTACCCTTAGCTTTACCTTCAGACTTTCCTTGAGTATATTCCTTGGCATAGTAATCACCTCCATAGATGAAACATTCACTAGGTGGTCCTTTCCTTTTTAACCATTGGTTCTCTTGAAACTAGGTTTAAATCCACCTTCAACTTTCTTGGTACCTGAGAAGTTACTAAACTTAGCATTCTAATTCCTAAATTGATTCTTGGAATTTCTATTCCTTTTCCGGTTCTTCTTCTCAAGATTTAGTTTGGACCCCCCAAACTTCTTCTTAATCTTCTCTTTAACCTAAGCAAGAGACTTTAGTTTTGACTCCTACTTAACTAATTTCTCAAAGACTTGATCCATTGTATATGGCCCATGTACATCTACCTCACATCTAATTTTGGGTTTTAATCTGATAATTAACTTTCAAATTTGAAACCTTTCTTCTACCTAATACCAAGAAACATATTTTAGGATCTTAGTGAACTTCTTCCAATACACATTCACCAAAATATCCCCTTGCTTCAGATTCTAAAAATCAATCAACTTTTGATCAAAATACAACTGAGGAAACCATCATGATATGAAAAAAACCATGAAATGTTCCCATGTGGTAGTAGTGGAGTCATGCTTCATGTCAAGCTTCTTATTTTCCTACCATGTTGTTTCTTCTCCAACAAGATGATACACTCCTTGACCTACCTTAGTAGATTTTGATTAGTTCTTTATCTTGAAGTATGTTTTCATTTTTGTCAACCAAGCTTTAGTACCATACCTAATTTTAATTCCATCAAACATAGGAGGATTTACCTTCTTCATGTCTCATGAAAGTTCTAAAGCTACCCAAGCCCTAGTGACCTACATGACCTCATCATGTTTATGCTCTTGTTGAGATACTTATTGAAAAGGGTGCTCTTTAACCTATTCTTGATTGATTTATTCGATATTACCATGTAATTACTAATCTAAATCTATGATTTATTCCCTAGATCTATACATGGTAGTGATAATCTGATCCAACATTGTATCTTGCTCTATGACAATTTGGTTTAAATCTATTGGAGGGTTCGTGTTTGAATTACCCTCACCTCCAAGCCTACCATGCACCATTATCCTTTTTTATTAATAGGAGAATACAAATATGTTATCAGTCTCTTTAATTCTTAGAATTTGAGCCTCAACTCTGATACCACAATGTTAGAACCTCACTGGGTTTTAACTAAAATAATGGTTTTTTAACTTAATAATCAAATTAGATTATTCCAATGAATATATGTCAATTGATATTTAAATAAATTCATCTTTCATAAGAAAACCAGTTATGATTCATTTATATAATGATCAACTAATCACATTCAACAAAATTACAAATTTAGTCCATCACAAAATGTATAACTGCTGAATAATAATAATTCAAACAACTGATAAAATTTAATACAATAATATTAGACATTAAGAAAAAATAATATATTGTTTATCAAGTAAAACAATATAATGTTTTTACATTAGACTATAAATGAATAAATACAATGTTACATGGAGCCAATGAGTGTCCATAAACTCATTATATGTAAATAGATTGAAATCATGAGTAAATTCTCTATCGACTGACTGTTGGAGGAGAGGGAAAAAATCATCATAATGATTTTCCACACCAACCATAGACCATATATCTCTGTACAATATCCAACTAGGGAATGTCCCTCCCTTCATGAATGAGTAGATGATAATGGTGTAGGTATCAAGAAGTCAATTAGAATTCATGTGTTGTAAGATTCTAACTACATGTAACATATCTTAAATAATTTCATTCTAACATGACATCATTCATACATGCATACAATAAAATAGGGTAAATGATAAAATTTAATTATAAACATTACTTTTGTCAAAATTTTCATATATTTTAATGATCTATTAGATCAATCATAATCGTATATACACACAATCATATTTCACTTTATCTAAGTATTAATGAATCTAAATATATACATGAGAATCCATCTCACAAAAATAATCATTAGTGTCATTAATACCAAATGAATAAATAATCCATATTCAATAATTCTATTTATTTATCATACATATCATAGTATTTAATACCGCATTAATTATATATAAGAAATACTTTAAATAATCTCATGTTAAAATAATAACATATTATCTCCTAAATATTTATTAAGTTCAAATACAACCAAAGTCCATTTTACAATAGGCAACATTGCAATTAAATTAATTTCTAACAACCATTATAATATCTAAGAATTTACCTAATCCACACAAAGATCTTGTGTTCATAAGTATTATAATTAAATAGTACAATTCATGAATTTCTAAATAAATCCAAAGCTAATCATCAAATAATAACAAATTTATGACATTATTTGTTCTAATAATCAATTATCATTTTCCTCATGATTAATGACTAAAATAACATATTATTAATTAATTATTAAATCCTAATTTACATATTAATAAAACTATTCACTATACACAAACATCTAATAACAACCCAAATTATCCACATAAACATGTATATCAAATATGCCCACTTATATTTAGATAAATTAAAAACCCTTAAACATTGATTTCCAAATGGCATAATAAATATATATTAATGGCCATACATATATATGTGTGTGTATAAAATTTAAGTCTTAATTTTCACACGCACGCGTACACACACACACACACACACACACACACACACACACACACACACACACACACACACACACACACACACACACACACACACACACACACACACACACACACACACACACACACACACACACACACACACACACACACACACACACACACACACACACACACACACACGAGTGCGCGCGCGCGTGCGCGCACTCACACACACACACATATGTGTTTTTATTAACTATTCATAAAGAGCATATATTTATATTTTTATATAATCAATAATTAAATATATAAATATGTATATTTTTTTGTATTCCATGTACCCTACTTGAATAATATAAATTCATATTTCAACAAAATATAAATTACATTAACACCACATAGAATTAAAACCCAAATTAATATACATACAACATAAACTATTAAATTATATTACATACCATATGGTGCATCAATTTATTCAAATCATTTAACACATGTGTAACCCCTTATTAAACATTTGAGACCATGAAATAGTTTATCTTTACCTATCACAATGTTTAAAACTCAAAAATAATATGTAAATCAAACTATGACTTTACATCAATACTCAGTCGATATAACCAATCCTAAATCTTGTATTATGTTATTCAAATAAAAAGTAATTACATTCTTTCATACATAGTCATCACATAACCTTATAAACATAGCCGACTAATTATAATTTAATCTCAAATAATATAAACTTACATACCCAGTCGATACACAAACTAAGTCAATAAATAACCATTATAATGCATTTGACTCACAATACTTATATGCAGTTGACATACAAATGTTTATACTCAGACGTCACAAGATCCTCTATACATAATCAATTTATAATGATATATTCAAAATGAACTATAAATTGTATAAATAGTTGACTCATAGATAATTATAAATTGGTGACACATATTCCTTAAAACACTATCAACCCATTCATATTTATACACGGTTGACTCAAACCCCTTATATAAATAGAGATAACAAGTTAAAACACTTAGTTTTATATAAGGAAAAGAATACATAGTCGACTCATTCATATGATGAACACAATCAAAATAATAGACATAAGACTCTGTTTCATATTATTAATTAAAAAAATCTTCAAGCCTTTCCATTATTAATTAGGTGTTTGACACATTTTTATAACACAATATAAACTACATTTATGTTACATCAAATAACCATGCCAATAACCATTCATGCATAGGGGTTAATAATAGTAACATTCAACCAAACTAAATACTTAGTCAAACAAAAACCCACAATAAATTCAACCAAAGATAAATAAAGTTTAAAACACTATCCCTAATGCCATTCATTATACATTCAATCTCAGTAAAATAGCTATATTCCACAACCATTTCCAATAATTTTAATGAACTAATTCAACAAATAAACAACTAAAGCCTCATTTGAACCCTAATCAAAACAATATCTTTATGCCATAACAATAACATATATCCATTTTAATATATAAATGTGCTAAGATAAACTCAATCAAGTTAATGATTAACAGAACCCCTATTTTAATCCTAAACCCAAAACAATATTTTGAGTCATTTTAAAAACACACATAAAAATACACAGTAAAAAAAAATGAACTAACCAAGCTACACTCAACCATGCAATTTAACACTCAAGGGTTTCATTTACATAGTTTATTATACCTTATATACTTAGATTAACTTTAATCGAAGCATGGATTTAATTATGTGGAGGGTTTCCTCTTCCCATAGGGTCAAATCCTTGATTCCCCTAGGGTTTTCAAACTTGAAAAAAACAATTATATATTTTTTTACCTCTATAACTTGAATATAGATTTTTAGATAAAATACAAAAGAACAGACCCTACCTCTATAATTCCCTGAAGTAGCCTCCTTTCTTTTTTATGCTAGTTCCTCTATTTTTCTTCTCTATCTACCACAACCACCTCTAAATCCTAGAACTCTCTTGTTCTTTATTATTTTTGGAGTGTCTTTCATGCATTTTTAAAACCCCTAATATGATGGTGACCTATTCTCTATCATAAATTCTCCAAGAAAGACTTTCCATAAAACCATAAATTCTTAGCATGCCTTTTAAATCTCCACATCTCAACTACCAAACTAACAGTCTAACTCATAGTCGAACCCTAGCCACCAAATTTCATGTTTAAAGTAAAAAATACTAATCCAAACCCAAATAATATTTTACAAATTAGGGTCGACATCATGTTATGTCAAATAACATAATAATTTTTTTTATTAATAATAGATTTAATGCGTATTCCACATTAAAAAATCAAGCCAAACATTTAAACATATCAACACCCCATACCTAGGTAACCATTAGGTATTTAGGAATTATGTCACCTGAGGTACCACCTTAAGTATATGTCAGATATAGGTTAATAAAATAATTTTTTTATATGATCATAAATTCAATTCAATTATTTACTATGTATATATTTTCTAACAAATTTTTCATGTTAAACACTTTTAGGTACATGAATTTAAGAGATATATAATTAAAAATCATATTCATCTAAAAATAAATATACATCTGAAACATTTCATATTAGAAACCACCTTATAATCATAACAAACAATCTCAACTGCAAGTAAGATTGATTAGCATCAAAACATTGATCTAAACCATATCATCACATCCAAGCATGTATTGATGAAACACAATGAATATTAAAACATTCATGCATATTTTTTTATATGTGGTGTGTGTTGGGTTCATTATCAGATCCAAACACCTTCAACATTTCCATTTGTAGAATCCTCCCTAATGATACTCTCCCTCCATATCTGATTGGAGAGTAGAATTTCTCATGTATCCACCTCAAAAATTTAAATGGTAAGTAGCCTGTAACCATGATAATTAATATAAATGATAGTAAATCATAAAAAAATTGAATAAGCATAATCCAAATTCATATAAAACTTATATAAAACTAACCAATCAAGTATTGAGTCACACAATATAAACATTAAATGTTTATCCATACATCAACATAATGAAAATAGTTTGCTACAATAGTAATTAAACAAAATTAACCATTTAATATCTATTTAATAAGCAAATAATTTTTAGTGAGGAAATTAGGATGTAACACCCTTATTCTAATTCGAAAAAATAGCCTTTTAAACAAGCTAATTCTCTTCCTTTTATAGAAAAAATCCATTAAAACCTGTTCAAGAGCAAATGGTGAATTCATGACTACATATTGGTAAATTGGGTAGAGACATCAACAAAAATGTCAATGGAAATAGAAAAATATTCTAAGACATTAGTGAAATCATTCAAAAATAATGAAATCATCTTAATCAATTTTCTATGTTTATGCTTACAAGTCTTAACAACAAAATTGCTCACTTTACGAGAAAAATCATTAGGACAAACTATGAAATTATCATTATCATTAGTCAAATCATCATTATACATTTTCTATGCTAATTTTATTTTTCTACAAAATTATGAAATTGGAGATAAATTTAACAAAATCACTTAAGACATTAGCAAAATCACTCCAAAATAGTGAAATCATTTCTTTGGTGTTTTTATGTTCTAACATTGTTTTCTATAGATTTCCAAAATTAGAGATAATTTTGGTGAAAGTGTTGAGGATAATACTAAAATCACGATAATATTTGGAAAATACCTTGTAAATAGTGATATTATACCATATTTTTTATCCATTTTTTGTTCGTAGGTCTCATCAGTGAAATTGTACATGTCATTAGTGAAATAATTTTTCAACATCAATGAAATGGTTCTGACTAGTTTTATTTTCTATTTACATGCCATAACATTTAAATCAGATTACTTATTAGTGAAATCAGCCTATATAATCATGAAATATTCTTGATTTAAGGCTGAGAGTTAAACAAATCACAATTTTAGGTTCTTGTGGGCATAAAACTACTTATTTAAAACTTCTAATCCTTTTGTGTTGTATGCCCTTAGCAAAAGAGTGGTGTTTTAAGTCAAATTATTCAATTCAATCTTACATTTTGGTTTGGGCACTAAAATGAATCCATGCTTCAATTTGGGTATAAAAAACCTGCTTATTCTCAAGTCATTTAATTTTATGCAAGTTTACTTGATTGCTTGATTGTCTTGTGGGGTTATTTTTTACATAAGCTCTCCCCTTTTGGGTGACTGAAAAACACCAAAGTTCCTATTTGAATTTAGCCTATTTTTCATTTGACTTGGTTAGGTGGATCTGATCACCTTATCGTAAGTATTTAGGGGTGTGTTGACCTAAGAGGTGACATCTTAACATCATGCCAAAACCCACTTATCTAGTGGGTATATAAATTGAACAAGATTACCATCATGAAGACCTAACTTTGTGATTGCATAATTTCATGTGAGGAAACTAACCCTAGAGATCTCTTTCCAATATCCAAGGTTAATGTGTGGTACCCTCAAAAGGATAAATCTTGGAAATGAGATTGAACTTCTTCATTGATGGATTTATACCCATGTAAGTGAGGTATATAAGAACCATCTAGATATCCCATTGTAAAATAATAAGTGAACCCCAAATCTGGTAATAGTTCACTGAGACCATTATGGCTGAAGTGGTTATGAAGGGACAAGAACCTATCATGAATGGACTAATATTGGATTAAATTTTATATGTCTCTTTTTCCATGGATCATTCATTGATGCGGGGTTATAAAGGTAAAAATCCCCATATATCACCTTAATTTTATGAATGTTGAGAGAGAAGGGGGATGTAAAAAACTCTACCAATAATTTGAATAATTTATTTAATGAAAATTTAAACTTTTAATCCTATATCAATAAAACTATTTCATAAGGCTCAATAGATGTGATTCAAACCCACTTCAGTTATTAAATTTCCTTGTAATGATTGTGTGTAGTGTCAAAACTAGGTTTATACTTAAGACCAAATCAAACCAACCAAAACCATTTCATACACACATGATGAGGCATTAATCTATCCAAATTACAAGTTAAATCAAAGTGACATGTTATAACTTGTTCTTAGACACCTTCCTTTGTTATTCAAACCATATCATTAGGCTATCAAAATTGAACCAAAAGCCTTGTCCATTGAATCCCAATTGCCATTTCAATCAATTCAAATTTATTTGAAAATTTAGAACCAATTATAAAATTATTGTTTGTTGTATGCCATTATTCCATCCATTTGATTTAAAATCATGTGATAATTCTATTCCAACCTTATTTGCAAGGTCATTCCCAGTCCAATTGCCAATACTATTTCCAAGACCAAAACCCAATTCTAATTATAAATTGCCAATTTCAATTTCCTTTGAAAGTTTTAAATTTTTGAGTTTAGTTCTAAAATTAATTTACTGATAACAACCAAGACCATTTATTTTGCTAACCTTCACATTTCCAAAATTGCTAAAATGTCTCAAATAGGCTATGTCTACCCTTTATTTCCATAAAATTAAGTGTCCAAAATCTAAGGCCTTTTTAAATCAACTCTTTTTCACAAAAAATTCCTAAGTTTAAACTTTGAATAAATATACTTAAATCCATTATGCCCAAACTTGTTGATTTATCCTTTGAAACTTTCCAAGATGTAGATTATAATTTTAGAATTGCCTAGATATACATGTAGTGGGGCTATTTACAACCCTTAATTTGATGAAGAGGAGGTTTACATATATTGTTAATATAACTTATATGTATAGGATATATAAACCCAACAATACCTTTCTCATGCACCATCCAATGTTAAGATTGAGCAACGTAAGTTGTACCTTCAAATTCTTTCATCCAATATAGGCCAAATCCAATACTTATCATACCTACCACATGTTAAACATCAAACTAATACAATGTATCTTGTCAATCCACCACCTAGTGATGAATACAAACAAGACTAATTTAATTTCCAATTATATGATAACAAAGATGAACATATTATTAAACTATTTGAGATGGGTGGATATTTTTCCCCCAATTTACCCATAGAGTATTTGTGATATTTGGTTATAACAACTAAACAAACACCTCTTACATTGATAGATAATCAAGGTTCCTCTAGCCAAGAATAGAATTTTATGCAAGCATTTAGTCAAGATTTTATTATGTCCAACAAAGGGAAGGTTAAACTCATTGATCAATCTTATCAAAGCCAATTTCTTGAAAACTAAATCCAGCAAGATAAATATGTTTTGGCTAGTCTCACTATCTCTTTTGATACATTAAATATTCAAATCCATATTTAGTGAAAACCAATCCTCGAATGGAACAATCATTAAATTTGTCTAATTATCCCATTTATAATTAAAATCTATTATACACTAACACCTTAGTTTTGGATGTGTTTAACACACCCATGACTAAAAATAATTTAGAAACTAATCCATATTTGAGTCTCCTTGTAGACTCTACCTAAAATTTGGTGGATATCTCTCATGTATATTATATTAACCCACACCAAGTTTTGTCCATCATTCAACAAAATGTTATTTCAACATCTCCTTGACCTCCTCCTAATGCCTTACACTAATATGTTGCCAATCCCTCACCTCTATAAGTGGAAACTAATGTTCTACCTTGATATGTGTTGATCAATTCCCAACCAATATTGTATATCCCAAAACATGATTCTATAAACCAACCAATTACCTCTGTTATTTAATAAGGATCCTATTAAAGCCAATGATACGTGCCAATTAGCCAACAAATTCCTCCTATGCATCAAATTATTAGGAATCAACAATAGGTTCCCCTCCAATATCTTCAAGTTCAGTAGAGTAATCAACAAAACATTCCTCCATTAAGACCATAGTACCCTCCAATTCAATAATACACTCAACTAGTGCCATTTAACCAACAACAAGTTCCCTATCAATAATGTGCTTCTCAAAGGGTTAGCATTCATAGTAGAACTACTTGCATTCAAATTCCTCAATATTTTATATGGCCTCTCTATCTGGGTCAAGGTAATATACCTTCAACTATAGAGTATAATTTACCCACTTACTTTTATCTTAGACCTAATTTTTAAAATTTACAAGAGGTCAAAGATATAGTTTCTATCTTTCAAGTAGGGAATCAAAGTAATAAATTTAAAATAGATGGCATATGATCCTATCCTTTTGACATGATCTATCTTAAAATACCTCTTCCACATCACTTTGAGATGACTAAATTTGAAAAAATATAAAGCAAAAGGTAACCCTAAGGAGCATCTAAAATAATTATTTATTGTTTTTCAAGAAGTGGTTTATAGCCCCATATAATTACTTTGTTTGTTTCCTTGCATCTTGATAAGACACACTCTATAATTTTGTGGATAACTTTGATGATTTATCAAAAAAATGTGTGAAACATTTATCTATTAATTTAGAGAATGAGATAACCATGGTAGACCTATGTTAGAGTAAAAAAAGAGGAGGATAAGGATTTGGTAATTACTTGAAGTGGTGGCACTATTTAGATATCCAAATCTCACACAATCTCCTTGAAAAATAATCAACCATAATGTTTATTGTAAATCTTTAGTTTGGTCTTGCTCATAACCTCAAACTTGATTGTGACAATACATTTGAATAATTTATCACCAAGGAGATATAAATTAAACAAGATATCATTAACAAAGGTATAATTAAGCTTTATTCTTAGAATCAAAATTAGAGCAAGGCTTAAACACAAGCTCCCATGAAAGCGTAAGCTAATACATTAGAAAATATAAAGCCATTCAACAACAATAAGAATTTTGTAGGAGATGGGGTGACTAAATCATGTCACGTATAAATGGTGCAACCACCACCTATTCAACCAAACCCACCTAATCAACCTCTTACTTTACAAATTCCACCTCTAAGATGAGGCCATTAAAGTAACATAGTTTTTAATAATATTATTGAGCCTATTGAAATGGTCTTTAAAAATCCATTTTCTAACAACATGATCATTTGTTCAGTACCAAAACCATTTCTTAAAAACTAACCTAAGCTTTATTAGTACAATTAAAATGAATTTTGTGACTACCATTGAATAAAAGTCCATTTTATTCATATATGTGTGTATCTGCAACATTTTGTTCAGGATATAATTAAAATTGGATAGATACAATTAGATAATGTTGCCACAACATGTAATCAAGAATTGGGTATCTATAAGAACCCTTTTTTTCAACATAATGCCAAAAATAAAAATAGACCTCCTCAAAATAAAAATCAAAGACAACAATAACAATAACAAAATTGGAATCAAGGTCAAGATTCCCATTAAAACTAAGTCAATTAAAAAAGTGTCCTGTATGACTACAACATTATAGGTTACATCACTAGTGGACATATTTCTACCATTAAGATCAATCCTAAGCCAAATCAAAATAATACCAAAATGCCTTAACCATTCATTCTAGGACCTCCACTTCCATTTTTTGGTAATCCTCCTTTGGTTCATAATGGCCCAAATGCCAATCAACAACCAAGAGTTACCATTTTAATCCATTATTACCCTTCTTCTAATTATAACAACCATCCACTAACTCGAGATTATGAAATTATAATTCAATGATCAAGGTTACTGTTGTCCAAAATTGGCCTACATATGAAACATTTGACTAGATAGATCAAGCCACTCTCTTGGACCATTTAGTAACCTTCTAACCCCATGACTAATCTCTTTCGGGTCTTGACTTGATGATGTAGTATAGTATCTTGGAGGGTCCTCATGTGGTGTGAAGAACTGAGTAGAGTCCTTATGAAATGTATGATCAAATTATGGAAAGATAATACAAACTTCATGACCCTACCTCATGTCCCTTGAAAGCTTTTGAAACACTTTAAGCAAGTTTTAGGGTTAATTTGGAGATTTTGAGGAAAAGGCCTAGAAATGGGTCTTAAAATGTAAGTGAAGGATCCATCAGGTTTATAGAGTTTTCAATCATTCATTTTCATGAATTAGGTTTTTACAAAGTCTCATATATTATAATGGGTCAAAAATAATTTCTAATAAAGCTAATTTGTCCAAAAGACCCCCAAAAGTGCATTAGATAACTTAAGGGTCTTCCAAATAAAAATTCTTAAGTGAAAAAGTGAATTTTGAGGAATTAATATTGGTTTATACTTCATCCCACCTTCTTATGTTTTTTTTTTACCTATTTGTACATGTTAAATTCCATTTAAAGTCATTTAGAGTGGAGGGGAGGAGTTTGGGAGCAAACAGATGCATTTTAGAGATTTAGATGAATAGGTTTTTGAAGGTTTTGATTAATATAGGGGATAAAGTATCATATTTAGGCATAAATGGTACCCTTAATATCCTCTCATAGGCCTCTAAAATCATATTCAAGCACAAGAACCAACAAAGGTAGGGAAAATCTATAAGCTGCAAACTAAGCATGATGCATGTATTTTGACATTAATAGAGGTGAAA
Source organism: Torreya grandis (assembly GCA_037957365.1). Taxonomy (NCBI): domain Eukaryota; kingdom Viridiplantae; phylum Streptophyta; class Pinopsida; order Cupressales; family Taxaceae; genus Torreya; species Torreya grandis. The sequence continues at coordinate 130,154 of JARHVA010009992.1, forward strand.
TATTTTAGAAAGTTTATAAAAGGAATGAAAGGTAATTTAAATAATATAAAATCCTTCCCAATTTTTGTATTTCATAGGCAAGCTTTTAGTAATTCATTCTAAGGAAAAACCATTTTGGGCAGTCTTAGATAGCTCTAGGAGAGCCTTAGGTTTTCACTTGGTATAGTCAAAAGAGAGAGAGATAGATGGAATAGAATATTTTTGGTAGTGATATATAAACTAATTTAATTCCACTTGTTGCAGTTTTTGGTCTCGTTCATCTCCCCATATTTATGAACAATTGCTAATAATAAAGGGGTGTCTAGATGGCTTATTCATCTAGATAGGGTGTAAGTTTTCTTCTATTTCTTCACTTCAAAATTTGATGAGTAATAAGAGTTTTATGGGAGTTATTTCATGTTAAAAAATGACCTATTTCAATTGGTTTCATCATCTAACTCCTTATAGGAATATACTTATATCATAAAACTTATTTCTTATATTGTCCTTGTGAATGGTCTGTTTGATCAGTTTTGGAGTAAAACCTAGGTTAGAAGGCTAGTGGACACTTAAAATACTTATGAAAAATTAAATTACACAAGTTATATTTTCTCATATATCCTTATTATTTCATCAAATCCTTGATAGGTCAAATGAGGATTAGTCTTATATGGAAAAATACCATTTACTGCAGTCTTAGTCCTGTCTTAGAGTGAAAGGAGGTAATGAGTAGTTTTAAGAGGTTTATTTGAGTGGAATTAATGATCAACAAGTGATTTATAATCATAATTTTCAAATTTATAATGAATATAGAGAAATAAAATCATGAAAAGCTTGCCTTGATCAAGAAACAACTTGTAAAACCCTTATTAACAAATATTAAGGTTGTTTAACATATTTTAAGGTTCCTAACACATTCCTAGGTTTTAAATTCACATTATTATCCACCTAAAATGTCCTCAAAATTGATATATGTGTTCAAGAATTCACTCATGATTTCATTGGGATCTTAAATTTGGTCTTGACATGCTCCTCATGTCCTTTTATACTTGCATTTTGTTTCATTCATACTCACTACCTTGTCACTGCCATTCCCACTATATTAAAACTCCTTTTCATCCTCTATTCATAGTTCCCATCCTCCATTCACATCACCACTTTCAATATCACATTTATCTCATGAAAAAAGTGTCAATAAAGAGTCAAGGGAGTTTTAGAAGTTTCATGATCAACTAAGGAGGATGTGCAGACCCTAAAATCATTACTTGCCATTCATACACCTCTAAATGGAGACCTATAGCCATATTTTTGGCTGAGGAAGTGATATGAGGTTGAGGTGTATTCAATAATTTTTTGAAGATAGGTAAAATTCATTAAAATGTATAGAACCATGGTAAGTACCAAAGGATATGTTGAAAACCAATAAAGGAAATGGTTTTCTATTTGTAAAATCTACCTTAAAATACCCATAGTCAAGCATATTACTATGGGTTTTAAGAAAGTTAGATGTTAAGATGAAAAAATGCTACTCAATAACCCAAGACATAGTAGGGGATGGTGGATAAAATTACAACATGTTCAATTTAAGAGTGATATTCTAGGTAACTAAGAATGCAAAATCAACTTTGTGTTGGTAATATAAGACCAAACACCAATGGATAAACATAGTGAAATGCTATGTGACAGTGGTCTGAGAGGGTTTTGGAGAGGATAATGCATTAGTGAAGAGTGAAATATGGTCTCAAGTCATGATATAAGTATATTAAATAGACACACATGTCTTATAGAAAATAAAAGAGATGAAATATGGTACATGAACATAAATTATCACCTACAGGGGTCTCCATAGTGATACCTATAACCATACTTAGAGAGCCTTAAATACTGACTAGTTTGGTGAAGATAAGTCATTTTTCTAAACATATGACTGACTTCATTCAATACAGAGTGGTCTAAGATGTGTAAAAATTTATAGGATGGTGAATTTTAGGTTTCAAGGCATACACAGTAACCTACAACACTACTAAGTTCTGAGAAGACAACACAACCATATCACAGTCCTTGAGACTAGTCGTGTAAAGTGAAATATAAAATTTAAAAGAATATAATATGAGAGTGAGGTTTTTTTAGGAAATGAAATTTCTTAATTCCTTAATATAATTTTATGAGAAGGTAAACACAATAATCTCAATAATATCTATTGTTCCCAAAATCTGTCACTCATTTTTGGGGACAATATATCAACTATTTTGGTCCTACAGACAAAAATTCTCTCTTCCATTCTCAAAAGATGTTCTAAGAGATCCAATTCTTCAATTATTCAAGCTTTTTCAGCCAAGGGAATTGCAAGTTCAACAGGTTCAATGAATTCAATAGGCAAACTCTCACAAAGAAACAAGTTCCCAACACTTAGGCATTTCAAGGTTGGTTCAATGCTGAAGTTCAATCAAAAGACTTATTAGTGGGCTTAAAACAAAAGATTGAACCATTAAACCATTGAACCCTACCTCCAAAGGTTCAAAGGGTTAGCAGGTTCAAAGGTTCAATGACATTGGTAGACTTAAAGAGTTAAGCACTTCGGCAAGTTCAAAGTTTAACTGCTTTGAAAAGTTCAACGACTTCAAAGGACTTAAGGAAAAAAAGACATCAAAGAAGAAAGATTGAACCATTGAACCATTGAAACTTGAACCAAAATGGTTCAGATTTCAAAGGTTCAATGAGTTCAATAGAAAAGGAAAGGATCCAGAAACTTTGAAGGACCAAAGGATTCACAAAAAGAGAATGAACCATTGAACTTTGAACCAAAATGGTTCAAAGTTTAAAGGTTAAAAGGTTCAAGGAGGTTCAAAGGTTTAAGGAAGCTTTGAGAGAAGGAAGTGGAAGATTCCAGAGACAAGTTTGAAGAGATGGTTCAACCAAAGAGGAAAGAAAGTGATTGAACCAAAGAAGAAACTGAACCAAGGAAGCAACTGAACCAAGGAAGTGATTGAACCAAGGAGCTGATAGGATCACCTGAACTATTGAACCATTAAACCAATGAACTCTCAAGGTTCAAAGGTTCAAATTTCAATGTGGTTCAAGTGACTATCAACCAGTGACATCCCTACAAATGTCAAATTCAAGGTAATAAAATGCCCATTTATTTTCAAATATGGCGTAGAACCTGGAAACAAACTCAACGAGCAGCTGAAGAAAGAAGTTGAAAGAGCTTGCTGAAGGCAAGAAGATGGCTTGAGAGCTCAACTTGCAACAAGAAAAAGGGAAATCTACAAGAAATCAAGAAATATCTGTAAGAGAGTTATTTATAGTAGGTGAACCAGTCCACTAGGTGGACATTAAAGAATTAAACACTCAAAGATGTGGTCTATTTTTCTCCATCAAGTAAAGGTGAAGTGGATAGCTGCACACATATAAAGAAGAGGACTAGGTGGCCTGTACTTCAAAATGAGACATTTGAGATGAATTGACATGCCATAGTTAAGGTTAATGCCTTGTTCCAGCATGGCCCCTTGATAGAAATAAAAATACATTAAAGGCATTGAATGCAGCATGGGCCATTCCATGAAATAAAGCACATAAGTCTTTCTTGGAGCGCTATATATTGTAATCTCTTATTTTATGCAAGATATATCTTTTTGTTATCAGAATCAAAACTCTGCCCAAATTGAAAGACATTACTGAGACTTTGAGCTCAGATTATTAATCATATTTCATTATTTGAATGAGAAAGCAAGTGACCTTTTAGACTTTGTGCTAGAATAGCTTATGGTTTTAAGGAAATTATTCTTATGTCTATTTCCTGAATGCATTCTTATCCATTTAATTAAATAAGTAGAACTAGTGGAAGTAATCAGGAAGGTGTCCTGAAGCCAACTATGGAGAGACTTTGTGCTGCCACAATTTTTTTTAATGTGTTTGTTTATTTTTGTGTAAAGGATCTTGAGACGACTTTTTGCCTTCATTGTCCTTCATATTTCACTCTTTGGTAGTTGAGGTGGACACTTTGTGTTATACCTCATTCTACTGGTTATTGCGCCCTATTTCATTTACTTATCAGTTACCTACCAGAAAGAAATCTTATTGTTTGCTATAAACTATTTTTGAAAGAAGAGAAGTGCCTTTAGTGTTTTCACCAAGATTTCTCCTTTGATCTGTGAACATCATCTCTAAAAAAATAGAGATGGATGATGTTATCCTATCCTAAGTGTTATTTTTAGCTTATATATATAGTATATATTAGTACCTTATAGTTATAGGGAACCTCCCCTTGATGAGAGGAGAGATTTGTCCCATTTTGATGTGGTAAATCCGCACATTTTGGCTGATAAATCTCTTTATGCTATGGTTGAAACACCTATTTTTCCCATCAGTTAGCTGGTGACAAAATATTCACCCAATAGTTTTTGGTGACTCTGTTAGAGACACAACAATTTTGCATAATTTGAAGCCTCAAGCTTCAAATTGAAGCATCACCTATGTCTTATCCATTATCATTATAGCCTTATCCATTTCCATTATATACTCTAAGCTATGAAACCAGAGATGTTGGAGATCAAGCATTGCATTTCAAAAGTCAATTCTCTGGTAGCTCCACACCAACTGGAAAGAATGCATAGTTTGAATCCTCAAGCTTCAAGCTAAATCAGGGCCAGCTCTTTTCCATTTTTATTGTATAATATGGTAGTTCCACACTATAAAAGAAGCCAAAAAGCTCAAAGTATTTTTGACCCTATTTTTGAGTTGGTGCAACAGAGCAATTTTGATTTGTTTCCTCCATAACCTCACCTTCAACGAACTAGGAGTCTTCCTCCTACCAACACCAGGTCACCAATACAAGGTAGAGCTTCTTTTTCCTCTGGAAGTAGAGCTTTACCCATACATACCCCACCAAGATTTGTTATCACCCCTTTCCATAGTCATATAATGGCAGCTCAAGGCCCTTGGGGTAACTCTTTTGGTCCACTCAATCTAACTCCACCTCTACATGAGCTACCTCACAATTTAAAGAAGAATTTCCCCAAATTCTTTGGTGATGGGAGAGTTCATCCCGATGAACATATTACAGCCTTCAGCATATCCTGTGGCATGATAGGTGTGGAGTATGAAGACGTAATAGTTAGGTTGTTCATAGAGACATTATAAGGTGATGCTATAGACTAGTTTTATCATCTACAATCACAAACTATGACTAATTGGAACACCCTTAAAGCCAAATTTGAAGCCAGGTTCAAACCTATAGAAGATATGCATGCCTTATTGGCCCAGCTCACACAAATGAAGAAAGAACCTCACGAAACTATGAGGGACTTCATAGCTAAGTTTGACAAGTTGAGGAATAGGATTCCTACCATTACTTAGCTAATATCTGAGAATCTCAAATGCTTCTTCATCAACTCTCAGCTTCCTAAAGTGAGTTTCTTATTGAGATGGGCTGGTCACATAGACCTTACTGTAGTGCAAGATTTGGCTACTAAGGTGGAAGATGATCTCATATTCGAAAGGAAGATAAGAGAGATCATAATAGAGGTAAATCTTATTCATCCTCTGAATATTCATCTACAAGCACCTCTGATCCTATGGTGTAGAAGCTAGAAAATGAGTTGCTAGCTCTTAGAAAGCAAATGGCACAAGGAATGTCTTCTCCTCCTTCATACTGAGATATACCAAGGAGGACATTCCCCAATCAGTCATATGAAGGCAATGCTACCAAAAATCAAGGGCAACTAGATCATCTTCCTCCCCCATAGGGGAATCTTGCCATTAAAGCAACACCAACCAACTCAGTAGTTGGATATCTTGAAATAGAATCTGATTTCTCCTGCCAGCCTAAGTTGAACCAAGAAGATGATGCTAATTTCTTCACAGAGGGAGAAGAAGAATTAGCTAGTGACTCCAACATTGATTTCCTAAATTACCAGGATGAATCCAGAAGTAAAGGCAAAGTGTTTGATGGATCATATGCCTTATTCACCCGATCCTAGAACTAGTCAGCCTAGCAAGTTGATAAGAAAAAAATACAGGAGCGAACTCAACCAGTAATTTCAATTACTAAGCGGGGAACCACTCTGCCTTTTTAATAAAAGGACTTGGTGATCCCTAAAAAATTAAGTACCTCAAGTACGCCTTCACATTTATCTTCAATTTCATAGATTAGTACCCCCCTCCTAAAAACCAAAAGGATGAACTACCTTCCCCTGTTCTTAATTCATTTGAGACATTTGATATAATCAACCATGTTAAGAAAACCAAAATTCAAATGTCTGAATTTGAATTCTTATAATCTAACCCTGAGCAGTTGGATAAGTTGTTTCAATGTGTAAAGAATAAAACCATCCCTACAGGACTAGCTATTCCAAAAGTGACTCCCACATCCACCCAAAATAACCTTGTCATTACTCCTCTTGCTACTCATGGGAAGACAGAACCATTTTATGTCTCCTTGTTGATAAATGGACACCAACTAAACAATTGCATCATAGACTCAGGTGCATCTAAGAATGTCATGCCTACCAAAGTAGTAGAATCTCTTGGTCTCACACTGACTAAGACATTTGGGAGATGTTTCTCCATGGAGAAAAAACAAGTGCCACTGTTGAGACAAATCAAGGATGCCCAATTTGCATTTACAGTATTCCCGAATAAAAGGATCAAAATGACAGTCCTAGTAGCTGACGTCCCAGCCTCATATGGCATCCTTCTTGGGCAAATTTTTTGCAAGGACGTTGGTGGAGAATTAAACATGGACCTATCTGGGGTGAGAATCCCTATCAAAGGCATCATGCAGAGGCTACTCCCTGAGAAGGAAGCAAAATATGTTGTCACTCAAACTTCAGCATCTGAATTCCAAATTTTGTTTGAGTCTTTAGGCGTGGGTAATTACTTCTTATCCACGGAGGAGGTTCATGTGGCATATGATGAAATTTTTGAATGTGATAGCCTAATAATTGATTCAGATAAAATGGTAGAAGACTTGATAGAGCACAGTGCGAGTGTAGAAGAATCCTCCCCTCCAAATGAAGAAAAATCTAAGGAAAAATCAATTTTTGATGATGTCTAGATTCTAAAATTTGATGGTAGCTATTATTTTATCGGTTCAGGATTGGGATTGTGTTGATATCTCCTCAAGGGGATAATTTCCCCTTTTCTTATAAATTGTAGTTCAATAGCACCAATAATACTACTGCTCAGATTAAAGGCCACCCAAGATAGGGGCATCAAACTCCTTCATGACAAAGGAGATGTTGAGTTGGTGGTTTACCAGGTCAAGAACCTGTACCAAATAAAAAATGAGAGATTATGCCATTACTACAATCTAGTTTGGGATCAAATTGAAAGCTTTGATGCTTTCAATATCTCTTCAGTACCTAGGGAATTCAATGATCAAGCTAATGCATTAGCTATTTATGTAACTCTTTTGGTTCCTCACCCAGATTTTAAGGGAGACAGATACACTATCAAACTGGTCTTTTGATCAAGTGTGCCTGACAATGCCAATCATTGGCAATTATTCAATGGAGAAAACCAAATCATTGACTTTTTGAAACAAAAAGATATCTTTAAACAACTTCACTTCGAAGGTAGTGACCCTAAAAAAATTGAATCAGCCCCTGAAACAAGTTCAGATGTAGGTGAAGAATTCCTACAACTAAAAGGGAATAAAACTGCTAAAGGATTAGTTTCCCTTGAGAAACTTTTTGACAAGCACGATAGGCTCATCAAATAGCAACAAATGGATTCAAGCTCCTCCTAAGAGTTTGATCAAATAAATTTGGGTACCAAGGAAAATCCCAAGATGGTGAATAATGGGAAATGCTGCACTCCAGAGGAGAAACTCAGATTTATTGACCTACTTCACGATTACATGGATATTTTGATATACTCCTATGATGATATGAAGTCGCTTAGGCCTAAAGAAATTTGCCATGAAATTCCTCTCAAGAGTGATTTGGTGCCTTTCAAATAGAAATCTTGGTAGTATAATCTAAAGATATCAGGTACTATTCTATCTAAAATACAAAAAATGTTGAACACTAGAATAATTTTCCCAATCCATCATTCCATATGGATTTCAAACATAGTTCTTATGAGAAAAAAGAATGACAAAATTTGCCTCTACATGGATTTTAAGAATTTGAATCAATCCTCCCTAAAGGATAATTACCCTCTACCCATCATGTATTAAGTCCTTCAGACGGTGACTAGTTTAGAGATGTTATCAATGTTAGACGGCTTCTCAGGGTACAATCAAGTGGAAGTTGGTGAAGTAGACCAACATAAGACTGCCTTCACCACACCTTGGTGCACCTTTGTGTATCAAAGAATGCCATTTAGCCTAATAAATGCTGGCACCACTTTTCAAAGAGCAATGGACCTTGCTTTCAAAGATGAAATGGGTAAATTCATTATGGTGTACCTTGATGATTTAAAAGTCTTTTCCAAGCATCATCCTAATCATGTGCGCCATTTGCAACAACTGCTAGAATGATGTCACTATAATGGCATTTCTCTAAATCCCAAGAAGTCTATTTTTGGGGTAACAGAAGGGAAACTTCTAAGACACATTTTATCCTAAGAAGGCATAAAGATTGAATCAAAAAGAGTCAAATCCATCTAGGAGCTTACTCTACCGACAAGTAAGACTGTAGTTCAATTTTTCTTTGGAAAGGTGAATTTTTTATGAAGGTTCATTCTTGAGTTCGCCGAGAAGACTCACCACATTATGGACATGATGAAGGGAAAGGCCACTTTCAGCTAGATTGAAGAAGGCAAATTGGCATTTCGAGACATCAAGATAGCTATCACCCATGCCCCAATTCTAGTTTGTCCAGATTATACCAAAGATTTCATAATGTATAGTTATGCTTCCAAGCACACACTTTTAGCAATTTTGGTTTAATAGAACAAAGAAGGTGTGGAATCTCCCATATCTTTCATGAGTTGTCCTCTCAAAGCTCATGAATTAAAATATTCAAATTTGGAGAAGCATGCTTATGCAGTGGTAAAGGTAGTAAAGCACTTCCATTTTTACATCCTAAATTCACACATTATTGCCCTAGTTCCTGATACCACTATCAAATCCATATTAACTCAGCAGGAGTTTGGAACCAAAAGGGGCAATTAGATTGCTAAAATCCAAGAGTTTGAGCTCATTATCAAACCAACGAAGCTTATGTGGTGAAGGGCTCTCTGCCAATTGATTGTTGATAATAGACCAAAAGAAATAGGGTATGAAGAAGCATAAATTGAAGACACGCCAATAGTCCTCTTTGTCTCTACCATGAATGAGTGGTATTCAACTATTGCTCATTTCATTACTTATGGTGAGTGTCCTGCTCATCTATCTCATAAAGAAAAGAGGACTGTTAAGTTAAAAGTTACCAATTTTGTCTTGTGGGACAACGGTCTGTATAAGAGGAACCTCGATGGGGTGTTCCTTCACAGCGTGGATAAAGAGTAGCAGAACCAACTTTTGGAGTCCTTCCATAATCTAGCCCGTGGAGGATTTTTTTTTACACTTGTAACTACCCATAAGATTTTTTGAGCTAGGTATTACTGTCTTACTCTATTTCAAGATGCATAAAAATGGGTATGTAAATGTGAACTATGACAAAAGTTCATTGGAAGACCTAAATTGGCTACATTACCTCTCAAGCCAATGGTAATAGAGGAGCCATTTCAGCAATGGGGAATTGATTTCATTGGTGCTATGAACCCATATTCATGTGATGGACATGATTATGTCCTCACATCCATAGATTACTTCACCAAATGGGTGGAAGCTATTCTAGCCAAGCATGCTACTTCAGAAGTTGTATGCAATTTCCTCAAAGAAAACATCATTTCTAGGTTTGGGGTCCCAACCAAGACTATGACAAACAATACAGCTTATTTCTCTTCCTAAGAGATTACTCAATTCTATTTTTATTATGGGATTACCCTCTTCCACTCCTCTAGTTATTTTCCACAAGGGAATGGCTAAGCAAAATCGAGCAACAAGAACCTAGTGACCATCATCAGGAAGCTGGTGGATGACAACCAACAAACTTGGCATAAAGCATTGGTTGATGCTTTATGGGTAGATAGAATTGCACCAAAGAGGGTGATAGGTATGTCACCGTTCCAACTTTTGTATGGTCTCAATGTAGAGATACCAATCACCCTAGAATTACCAGCACTAAAATTGGCAAAGGTGATCAAAGATCAGACATATGAAAGCTCCATCAATAAAAGGATCATGTGCTTGACTGAGCAGCGAACTATGGTGATGGACCGAATCACTACACATCAAAGTTTGTTGAAGAAGCTCTTCGACCAGAAAGTAAAAACCCATGATTTCCAAATTGGAGACCAAGTCCTATTATGGGACAAGAGAAGAGAAAAAAAGGGAATGCATGGGAAATTAGATTCCCTATGGAGAGGGTCATTTTCTATTCATCAACTCAATGGTGAAAATAGTTTCCTACTAAAATATCAAGATGGCACGCCCTTTTCTCTACCTCATAATGGGTAGCATTTGAAGCACTTCAATTCTTGAAGTATCAGATAAGATCATTTTTACATTTGTATGATTTTTGTAGTCTTTAGCTTGTTTTGTGTCGTTCATTATCATTTCTTTTTGTCACCTTTCTTTTTGGGTAGCATGACTCTGTAGCCCAATGACATACTTAAAGGCACTAGAGATTTTAGTTTCTACTCCCTTCAATTGTTTTTACATCGATGGAAGTTCCCCAACTGGAGCTAGCTATTGTTCCCAAAATTTGTCACTCATTTTTGGGGACAACATATCAGCGATTTTGGTCCTGCAGACCAAAATTATCTCTTCCATTATCAAAATATGTTTTAAGCACTCCAATTCTTTAATTATTCAAGATTTTTCATCTAAGGGACTTGCAGGTTCAACAAGTTCAATGACTTCAATAGGTGAACTCTCACAAAGAAACAAGTTCCCAACACTTAGGCATTTCAAGGCTGGTTCAATGCCAAAGTTTAATCAAAAGACTTATCAATGGGCTTAAAACAAAAGATTGAACCATTGAACCATTGAACCCTACCTCCAAAGGTTCAATGGGTTCAAAGGTTCAATGACATCAGTAGACTTAAAGAGTTAAGTGCTTCGGCAAGTTCAAAGTTTAACCACTTCAGAAAGTTTAACGACTTTAAAGGACTTAAAGAAAAGAAGACTTCAAAGTAGAAATATTAAACCATTGAACCATTGAACCTTGAACCAAAATGGTTCAAAGTTTAAAGGTTCAACGAGTTCAATAGAAAAGAAAAGGATTTAGAAACTTTAAAGGACCAAAGGATTTAGAGAAAGAGAATGAACCATTGAACCTTGAACCAAAATGGTTCAAAGTTGAAAGGTTCAAAGGTTCAAGGAAGCTTTGAGAGAACGAAGCAAAAGATTCCAGAGACAAGTTCGAAGAGATGGTTCAATCGAAGAGGAAAGAAAGTGATTGAACCAAAGTGACTAAACCAAAAAAGCGATTGAACCAGGGAAGTGACTAAACCAAAGAAGTGGATGAACCAAGGAAGCGATTGAACCAAAGAAGTGATTGAACCAAGGAGCTGATAGGACCACCCAAACCATTGAACCATTGAACCAATGAAATCTCAAGGTTTAAATGTTCAAATTTCAATGTGGTTCAAGTGACCAGTAACTAGTGATGTCCCCATAAATGTCAAATTCAAGGTAATGAAATGCCTGTTTATTTTCAAATATGGTGTGGAACCTAAAAACAAACTCAATGAGCAGCTGAAGAAAGAAGATAAAAGAGCCTGCTGAAGGCAAGAAGATGGTATGAGAGCTTAACTTGTAATAGGAAAAAGGGAAAGCTATAGGAAATCCAAAAATATCTTTAGGAGAGTTATTTCTAGTAGGTGAAACAGTCCACTAGGTGGACATTAGAGAGCGTGAATACTCAAGGACATGGCCTATTTTTCTCCATCGAGTAAAGTCGAAGTAGATAGATGTGCACATATTAGGAAGAGGACCAGGCAACCCATACTTCAAAAGGAGATATTTGAGATGAATTGGCATGCCATAGTTAAGGCTGATGCCCTATTCTAACATGGCCCCTTGATAGAACTAAAAATGCATTCAAGGCATTGAATGCAGCATGGACCATTCCATGAAACAAAGTGCCCAAGTCTTTCTTAGAGTGCTATATATTTTAATCTCTTATTTTATGAAAGAGATATCTTTTTGTTATCAGAAGCAAAACTCTACCCAAATTAAAAGACATTACTAAGACTTTGAGCTCAGATTGTTAATCATATTTCATTATTTGAATGAGAAAGCAAGTGACCTTTCAGACTTTATGCTGGAATAGTTTGTGTTGTTAAGGAAATTTTTATTATGTCTATTTCCTAAATGCATTCTTGTCCATTTAATTAAATAAGCAAAATTAGTGGAAGTAATCAGGAAGGTGTCCTGAAGCCAACTGTGGAGAGACTTTGTGCTGCCATAATTGTTTTTAGTGTGTTTTTTTGTTTCTGTGTAAAAGATCTTAGGATGAATTTATGCCCCCATTGTCCTTCATATTTCACTCTTTGGTAGTTGAGGTGGATACTTTGGGCTACACCTCATTCTGCTAGTTATAGCACCCTATTTCATTTACTTATCAGTTACCTACCAGAAATAAATCCTGTTGTTTGTTGTAGACCACTTCTAAAAGAAGAAAAGTGCCTTCAGTGTTTTCACCAAGATTTCTCCTTTGATCTATGAACATCATTTCTAAAAAAAGAGAGATGGATGATTTTATCTTACCCCGAGTGTTATTTTTAGCTTATATAAATAGTATATATTAGTACCTTATAGTTATAGGGAACCTCACCTTGATGAGAGGAGAGATTTATCCCATTTTGATGTGGTAGACCCACACGTTTTGGCCGATAAATCTCCTAATGCTATGGTTAAAACACATATTTTTCCCATCAGTTAACTGGTGAGAAAATATTCACCCAATAATATCTACACCTATAAGTTCCTTTCAAATAGTGACCTACATCCAACTTGACAATTCAAGAGTGAACAATTTTAAGAACTCAGAGCTAGTCTTGAGTTTCATGAGTGTATTATGAAAAAAATGGTAGTATATTTTGATCTAATAGGGTTTACATAACCTTAGGAGACTATACATAAGTGAAAGTCACATATTTTTACATATGGAAATGTACAAGCGTACTAAACTCAGAGTTTCACCTACATATCATTTTAGTGCTTGGTGTAAGCCAAGTATGTAATGTGATTAATCTAAGAAACTAGGATGAATAGACAAAATTTAGAAGTTTTTATGAGTTAATTTGAGTCTCTAATACATTAAAAAGTTCCTAGTATGGTATAAGTTACTTGCATTGGAACTAACCTAAGGTGGTAGTCCATACAGTCTGAAACCTTGACTATCATCCTATGATATAGAAGAGAACATGATAGGATGGGTAGTTAATTTCATTTGGAAAAGGTGGAACACTAAATATTTATTTTAGGATAAATTAACATTTATTAAGTGCTAATGGTAATAGATAATCTCTTAGGAGGTTGTATACACATAATATTTAGACAATCCTTTGCACTTATAGTTATGTTCTCACATGTGTGGTATGAAGGTCTCTATCTTAAGATTGATTTAAAAGATAAGAATATGACATAAATTTTAAACTAATTCTCAATATGGACACATAATCCTTATCTACACCTTGAGGTGACAATTTAAGTAATATTTAGGTTGACAACTTGGTTGACTCTTTATACAATCTAGTTTCAGGTTAGTTTCAAGTAGAATTGAGAGGTTGGAGGTCCTATAGAAGTGATAAAACTTTTCCCTTTAGCACAAAGGGTCCTCATGACCAAATTAAAATATTAAATGTCTCAAATTGACAAATTCAATAGGGAAAACATCCTATATTTATTCTCAGAGGTTAGGTACTCTTGAACATCAGACATCTTGCCAGCCTAGTGAATAATGCAAGTCATATATAAATCCATGGTAAGAGGTCTTAGAGACATCAGAGAGTGATATTTGAGGTGTGCTTTGAGGTCAATAAGTGTTTAATATAATATACACATGCTCAGACCACCTAAAGTGGTCACAAAGGCTCAAGACATAGTCAAACCTAGTTAGGCCTAGACTAAGCCTAAGGCTCTAATGGGTCTCAATATACTTTATAACAACACATGATAATTATAAACACATTGATGATTTTTAAGGGGGTTGAACCATTTCATCTATTTTTAGAGTCAAGGAGAATTTTTTTTAATACTTTTGGTGACATCCTCAAGGTCACAATTTTGACATATTCCATACAAAGAAGCCCTATTTCATTAAGAGACATCAATGATATAAATGAGTTCCATGTTTAGATGATGTTTAATATAAAGTAATGAAGCTTTACCAATGACAATATGAAAAACCAATTAATGAATTGGTTTTCATCTATAGGAGACCTATGTTCAAGTTTTGGAGATGGATAATGAAGGTATGACTATGGAAGAGAAAATAGACCTTATAAAGGTGGGATTAAATGAGGTCTATAATTTAATTTATAAAGGTGGAGGAAGGTAATATAGACCTTATAGAGGTCTTGGGATGTAAAATGGCCTAGAACCAAATAGATAGATCTCAGACCTCTTGAAACCTAATACAATCCTATAGAAAGCATTCATTTCTTGCACAATCAAGTGAGATCTTCCTAGAAATGTGGAGTAGAGGATTGGATAAGATTTTATAATGATTTGAAAGGGAATGTGGGGTTGACCCTATAGAATTCAAAAAGCATTTAGTACCCCTTTCAGGTTTGTACAAGAAGGAAAAACCTTGAATTAGGGTTTTGAAGGCAAAAACCATTTCTAGGGAGTTTCAACTAGTCAAAAAGGATAGAAATTTTTAATATTTTGTAACATAGTTCCCTTTAAGATATTTAAAAGGTTTGAAAGTGGTATGATGAGGTACAATATAGATATGTGAGCCTGAAACAAACTAGCCTACAAGGAGACCTAATGAGAGGAGTCTATTAGAAGAGGGGTATAGAAGGAGGTTTTGGTGTCAATTCTTTTTTATCAACTCCTTTTCCTCTATACAAGCCAAAAAACTAGAAAAAGGGCTACGAGAGGGATCTTAGGGTCTAAGTGAGTTTTTCTCAATTGGTAAAGTTATATTTTTTCCAAATTTATATACATAAAAATACTATATTAAAACCAATATGAGTATTTGGTTTCCATCTATATGCATATTTAACATTCATATTTGTAAGAAAAACACACCTACAACCACATGTGAGCAGTCTTCCTTTAATCTAATTCATGTAAGTTGAGAGCTAATGATATATAAATTAGGTTCCATGTTTAAGAGAAATGTTAAAAGTAAAATTGAGATATGAGTCAATAAGACCAAATAGATCATGATGGGGATTCTAAGTACTAATATAACACATTCAAGGTCAACATATAGGTATCTACAACCATACAAATGGCATTACCTTCTCATACAATCATATGCCCCTAGGTGGAAAAGATAAGACCATCCATTAAAGTCAAGTGATATTGTGAGATATTAAGAAATTAAAAGTTATAAGTTAACATCTCCAACACCTTAATCAAGATACTAAAGCAATGGCATGCTCTTAAAGTTGAAGGTACAATAGTTGTATGGATTTTAACTATGTAGAGGCCTATAAACATAGTTTGAGGTGTCAAATGGATAGAAGGAGAATATAAGGGAGGTTTAAAATGTTCAAGGAGTATATAAACTTAAAATCATGGTAAAATATATATGAGCCACCTTTTTCACTTCATGAACACCACCTACAGTACTATTGGTACAAAGTCATGATGAAGGTTCTTGAGAAGATAGGGTCATAGAGAGATAACATCAATATGAAATTTGACCAACAGAAGGTGTGATAAATGAAAGGAGGATATTAATGGAATTTTTAAGTTATATTAACCATGTTATAGTACAAACCAAGGCAAAAAGGAAGAAAACTCAGTCTTGAAGGAAGCAAATAGGAAACTCAAGCTAAGTTTTAGTAAAAGAAGTCTACAGGCCAAGATATGCATGAACTAGCCTTTAAAATTGGTAAAGATACTCATTATTACATATTATAATTATAAAAAATATTATTTAGGTCTTTTTATAAGTCTAACCATTCACTATTCTAGCACAATCAACCTCATGTCTAATCATAGTCAACATTGGAGCCTTTCTTGGAAGAATTGGTCATTTTGGGTCATCTACATGTCAAGTTTAAGAATGAAATTTGGTAATAATTGTCTTCATGACCAATTAAATATTATAATTATTTTTATAGGGTCATAAATATGTTTCAAGTTCCTTATTTTATATCACAATCATAACCCAATCAAGACAGTAACCATTGGAGACCAAATGAAGCTTTGTTAGGTTTGAGTGTTAATGAGGATTTTAAGCATTAGAGTTTTCTTAAAATAATGAAATATGATGTTGGTAACATAATATACTATATTTAGTCGATCAAATTTAAGTTTTAAATCAAAAAATTCCTTGAGGGCAAGTTTAGGCATGAAGGAAGCAAGTAGGTAGCTTAGGGTAAAGTTTGAGAAAAATCATCTACAAGCCAAAATATGCATCCTCAAATCATGAAAATTGGTAATATTGGTCCTCATGAATTATTATACATATTAATTATCTTTTGAGGGTAATTTTAAAAGTGGAATATACCACTATTTTTACACAGTCAACTACCTCTCTAATCACAATCAAAATCTTAGAAGGCATACTTATTAAGGTATTTTTAGGAGATAGAGGGTATCATCTTAGTTAAAGTGTTTTATAAGAATGATAAAATATTTTTAAATATTAAAATTCTTATTTTAAGGTGAACATACTCTTTTTTCAAATCAAACCATGCCCTTGAGGGCTAAAGCAAGCAAATAGGCCTATTAACACCAAAAGGCATTTTCAAACACTAAAATGAAAAATAACATCATTGGATGATATTATTAGATGTTAAATGTCCCCCAAGGATGAGTAAAAGAATATAAATATAGAAGGTAAGGAATATTAAATCCTTAAAGATAAATTTGAATTTTTTAGTCTAAGATTCTCAATTTAAGCCCCTGTTCAAATGCTCATATCTCTCATTACATGAGGATTTGGGCCAAATGATTCTAGTATGTTTTGATTACCCCTATGTAATTTAAATAAATTATTTATAAATTTTGGTTAAGGTATTTAGTTTTATGAAAAATTTGTAAGAGTATAAGCATGTTTAGAATGCTTGCAAACCCTATAGGCAGAATTTATTTATGTATGTATTTTTATACCTTCCACATGGGAGCCAAAAATTTTCAAGGATGTTGAATGGGTATACATAATAAATATACATGGAAATAATTTATATAATATAGGTCTAAATTTTATGAACAATCATCAAGAGGGTGAGCGAGTCTGAGCTGTCAAAGGAGCCTTTTTGACTAGTTTTGGGTTTTTAGACTCATAGGTACATAAAATGGCTTAAAATCACTTGGAAAAAAACTATAATGTGTATAAGACTCTCTAAATATAGTTTAAAACATTTTTTATAAATATTTTGGAATGTGGGGGTGCCTAACAGGCCCAAAATGGCCTAAAAATGCATATTTTTGTAGGTTTTCAAATAGATAAATGGTCTAAATTCATGTAAGAGGAGTAGTGGGGCATGAATAATCATTATATGTCCCTTAGAGATATTAATAGGAGTTTATAGGGTGATTTATTAAGCTAAAGGGTAAAAACCCCAAGTTTTTTGACAACTTGTGAAATGTTTTAGGCTTAATGGTGATTTCCACCATTATTTCAGGTCTTGAAGGTGGCATGAAACTTTATTTTCTCCCTCATACGCATGTTAAAAATGTATAGAATCATTAAAAAGGTCCATAAGTGGTTTTCATGGTGCCAAATGATATTGGGATCAGGTTTGAAGGTAGTTGGTTGAAGATGGCTCAAGCTTGGAGGCCTCCATCGATGGAGTTTATGAATTTTTAAGGTTTCATGGAGTTTATTGTAGGTTGGAGGATCAAATAGGAGTTGATAATAAAATAAAACATCAAAAATTGAAGTCTAAAAGATAACTTCCATGGTCAATTAAGCATCAAATGACAAGATAACTAACCAAAAGCCAAAAAGCTTCTAGAAGTGCAAGTGGAGGGGGGTGTAAAAGTCCAAGAGGGAGATTGGAGGTTGGGAGATAAATTTGGAGCATTCATTGTATTTTCTAGTCTTTGAATACTTTTATCATGTGAGTGTGATATGCCATCATCATCCTCAAAGGTTTTTATTTTTTAGTGTCTTTCTAGGCCAATGAAAACGCTTGAAGACCCTTTGGACTAGTGAAGGTTAATTTATTGAGAAGAGATTAGTGATAATTGATCCAAATGTGGTTGATATTCCATGAAAGGTGGTTGTGTTTAATTTATTGATTTTTGAGTGATTGATTCTCCTCTCTCTCTTCCCTTTTCTCTTATATCTCCTATTTCTTCCCCATTTGTAAGATATACCCTCACTTCACAAGGCAAAACTATGTCAAATCTTGTAAGAACTAACTTTTGAAGAAATAAGATTATTATTTCACCTATCTCTTACCTTTAACTTGTGTTTAGTAGTATTTTACATGATGGATTTTTGGATAAGTGTTTTTCCATGGTCATTATCCTTCTTTCTTACCTCTTTTTAAGTGTTTTCAAGTTATTTACAGGTCTAAACTTGTGTTTTTTTTGCCATTAATAGATGTTTAGTGTTATCTTTAGATCCCCTCTTTGGTTAATCTATTGCTTAGTGAACATACTTTAATAAAAACTGATGTAATTGGCTAGTTTGTGAGATTATGTGAGCAAAGATTGTCTTTATGTTGAATTAGTGTTTATCACAAGATTATTAGAGTGCCATTTAATTTGGTTCATCACCTTTTGTAGTGTTCTTAGTCATTCCATACACCCTTTCTATCCGTTTTCCAAGCATAAATATTATTTTACGTGATCTACCAAGAGAAATTTGGCCTTCTCTAGAGGTTCAACCTCATTATAGGATACCCATAGCCTAAAGTTGCTCCAATAGTATATCCAAGAGTGGAATAGCCTAAGAAACTCTTCCACAAGGGTGAAATTATACACTACAATTTTTTTTTGGCATGCTTGGTGGGACTATGTTTTAATAATATTTATTATGATTGATGTTAGTCATTATCTATTTGTAGCAGCTATTACATCCACACTCTCAGCATCTAGCAACTTTGAATAACACTTAGCATTCTAGTGGTATAACATTACTATATTTCATTCCAAAGGTGATTAAAAGATTAGTGTTTAGAGGTATTCTTTTTTAAATTGTTGAATTACCTTTAAACTCATCAATAATATTGAGGTTTGATAACAGTTATCCTTACAAAGAAAACTTTCCTCCTAAACTAGTTTCCAAGTTTACCTTTGCAATAAGATCTTTGTTGGGCCCTATAACTACCATGGTTGCCCCTATAACTATACATTTTGTGTATTTCAATGGTAAATGTCCTTTAGACGTAATTAAATATGACCCTATCCTAGTGTTAACCCTTAAGAGTGTGCCTTACTTCATAAGAAATAACTATATAACCCCTTTTGAGTACATCAAAGATAGCCTACTTTTATAACATCCATGACATCAATGAATAAAATGTGGTTATTAAGTTGTTGGCCATATATTTAAAGGGAAAGTCCCTTGATTAGTATATAAAACTTACTCCTAATTCCATCACATCATGAGACCATTTAGGTGATGCTTTGTATAAAAGGTTTGAAGACAAGAGTGACCACTTATCACTTACATAATAGTTGACTACAATAAAAAGATCTCTTCATGAGGTTATGTAGTATTTTATTAATAGGTTTCACAAGAAATGAGATAGGATTACAATATATTTTATGCCTACTCCTAACTATGCTTTCCTCTACTATCTAAAAGCTCTCAATAGTGACATTGTGGTGATGATACAGTCTATGGGAGACACACTACCAAACACTTATGAGGTGGCAATAAGAGTAGAAAATAGCTTGATATAGGATAAAAATATTACACTTACTCCACCTATTCCATTGTTTCCCAATATTCAACCACCTCTTGTCATCATTCCTCCCCTTATTTCCATTCCTCCTTTGCCAACACTTACCGCTATACCTATACCAAAATAGGAAAATGATTCAACTAGTCTGTGTATACACATAATATTTTCAAAATTTTATAAATTAATGATGCTCTTTATCTTTCAAGAACCCATTGAGTCTCAATATCTCTAAGTGTATGCCTTAATGGGTGCACCAAGAAAGGTGTGGGTATACCATTAGTGCTTTTCAGGTTTGTTGTCCCTTTTACCTCTTGTTATCTACACACTTGTCTCCTAAAAACCATATCCCTAAACTTGTTCTTATTTATTGCACACTCAGTCATTTCCTACATTTTGTCCCCATTTTACTAGTCTTAAACCCCTTTTGATTGTTCATTTTACTAGGTCAACTATGTTGACCTTGTATTGTTTTGGGTAAAGGTCAGCTCTTGGCCAACCTAGCCCATGACCTAGTGAATTTTTGTCCATAATTGTATTATGTTGACTGGGTCGACTCTATCAACCTAAAATTTAGGAAGGGCTTAGGTTTAAATCTACCTATATATACAAGATCATTCACCATTATTTAGAGAAGAGAATAATAAGTAAGAGCTATTACACATCTATTTATCCACCATTATAGTTGAGGAGCAAGCTTAGGGTTTCGTAATTTCTTTGGAGATATGGATCTTATATATTGGATAAGTATTTTGGATGCATTGATAGGTTGTGTAACCTAAATATGATTTAACCTTGTTATCCTTACATACCACAATATCCTCTTTCAAATTACCTTGGCCAAGGGAGAGATTGAGGCTCAGTGGGTTCATCTTCAAAGGTAAGTATTTCTAACTTTATTCCTCCTTTGTAAGAGTAGATAGATATGCATTTGTACTTATATTCCATGCATTATTATTATGTATAAATTGAAATGAGTATATGTCTCTTATGCATGTTTACTTTTATTATTTCTTACCCCTACTTTGTGCCATAAGCTTTGGTAAGAACTAGATTAGATTTCTTTACTTTACTTGTTATTAGTTTAGTGAATATAAAACATAGGGATTAGTTACGATTGTTGCATGATTGTGATTGAATAGAGGATTTATAACACTCCTTAGTATGGATAATCATGATAATATATCCCCTAATTGGGTCTAGTGGATCCCCATATTGGTCATGTTCTTGATTATCTAGTGCATCCCTGATTAGAAGTGTAAGTATGATCTATCTTTTTTGAGTAAGGATTGATTTATAGACATTATGTATTTCTAATTGCACACATTTTTTTAAGCCAACATGAGTGTAACCATTTTAGGTATTCTTCCACATTTTTCATTATTTTATCATTTTATTTATTATTTTTCAATATTTGTGATACTAAGTTGATAGTTTTAGTATAGTTTATAACTTTTATGTATAGGTTTAATATAAAGTCATATCAAGATGACTCCATTCTTTTTATGTAGGTCATCATCAAATATAAGTTACTAGATCAAACATGTCAACACAATATTCTTTTTCACTTCTAGATAAAAAAACTAGGTCAACACTATCGACTTAATATTATAGTCAGCTTTTAGATAACAAAATAGGTCGACACTATCAATTTAATATTATAGTCAACTTTCAGATAACAAACTACGTCGATACTATCAACTTAGTACTATAGTTAGCATTCAAATAACAAACTACATCGACACTATAGAATTAGTAATTATAGGCTTCAATAAATAGGGAGTTATAGAACTAGATCAACCTAGTCAACACAATTGGTAGAATTTGTAAGTAAAAATCAAGGCACTTCAACACCAATCTCAATTTTCTTGGATCCTCCAACCCACCAAGGTTCCTTTTTCTCTTTCTCTTTCATTTCTATTATTCATTATACTTCTATTTTGCATAGTTTGTAGTCTTTAAAACTTCCCCTATATAGTAAACTTGGCCCACTTTGTCGACCTAAAAATTTATTCTATCTTTTGTCTAAAAGACTAGGTTGATACTATCAACATAGTTTTCTAAATATACCCTTCAATGGTATAGTAGTGATGCTATTGATTCTATTTTATAATCTTTGTATACACTATCATATAAATCTATATTGTACTATGTTTCAAAGTTGGAATTAACACTTATTGCTAGTAATTATCTCACACTTTCACTTTCAGTTGCCTTCATCGTTAGAATAGATCATATAGTCTAATTAGTTGGTTTTTAAATATATCATTTAGTTTCACTATTTTCTATTTTTTCACACACTATCAAATCACATAATCTTAAAATGCATTTAAACAATTATCTACCTAAAGCCTACCTACTTGGATTTCATCACCAAGGGGGAAGCTAACTTGGTTTTCTAGCCAAGTATAAACACATGGTTAATTTTATATATTGGCAAAGCACTCGACACCCTTATCACTGTAGTGTGTGAAGTGAGGGGGTAGGCCCTAATACCAAGATAGTACTATTACCAACATAGATCCCTTTTATCCTAAACATTCTTGAAACCATCCATGGATTGCTTTATAGTTCCTTACTTTCATCCAAATTCCCTATCACACTTAAAATCATACTCTAATAATCTACTAAATGACCACTTAGTTAGCATTTACTTTCCAAGTTAACTACTTGCTCTTTGCTCAATTGCATATTGTATTGAAAAAACCTAAATTGTCCTATATTAGTTTAAGGTTTTGTGTTGTGTGCCTCAATTGGATCATCCTCATTGACCAAAATATTGTGTGTTTCTTTTCACTTCTTGATTTCAAAAATTACTTATATTTTTTTTCTTGTTTTATTACATAGTCATTATATTTGACATAGTCAATTACATACTATCTATTTTCCATACATATAGTACTAGGTTGATTCTATATAGTTTTCAACTTCTATTTCTAGTACTAGGTCAATCCTATTGAATTTGTATAGTTTTTAGCCTCTATTTCCAATACTAGGTCAACACTATCAACTCTATATAGTTTTTAGCCTCAATTTCCTATACTAGGTCAACCTAGTCAATTTTGTTCTTGTATCTATCCCTTTCTATATCTTTACTTTTTCAACTATTCTATGTGTGGTTAACTAGTATTATCTCATAATGATAACATATTTTCAGCCTTCCCGTGGTCAAGAACATTGCATAATAAAGGATTTAGATAATAACCTCACTTGTTTCATTACTTTAGATGAAACTATCCACTTTCTTCCTTCATATTCTCCTAATATAAAGCCAATAACTACATAATGTAATGTAGTTGAGGTCCTTCATCTTACTCCTCCTCCCAATACCAATGTTGGTAATCCTCCACCAAATATATCCCTCCTATCAACACTAATACCACACCTTAAAATACTAATGTACAAATTGACATAACCCAAATTCTTTCTCAAATAGTTCAACAAATGAACATCATGCCAAAAACTAATGATTATAAAATGATGCACAAGAAACAACATTTATTACACATGACTAGTAAACCATCTCAAGTCATCATGTCTCAACCAAATCAAAATTTTCCCCTCCTCTTAGATATGCCTATGGGAATATCATCCCTCGACCTCCAATGAACAAAAAAAAGCTTCAAGATATTCAAAATAAACCTTTAGCCCCATTCATTGCATCCATATATATTGGAAAATTTTATAAAATTATCACATTTGATTAGACTAAGGACCATACTATCTTTATTCAGTATTTTGGTAATCTATATAAGGAATGGGTCCAAGCTAACACCTTTTCTACCACCAAGATCTTATCCAAGACCTTTGTTGGTGATGCACTTTAATGGTACAACCAATATACTAGACATTACATCTCATAACTAGAGGATTTATTTAATGCTCTAGTGAAGAAATTCCAACATGATGACCTTCCTAAAAACTATGTTAACCATTTCATCAATGCCAATCAACTTCATAATGAATCCACTCATGCTTTCATCAAATTATGGAAGTCTTTAGATCACAAATTGGACCATAACATTAATGATGATACTCTTTTAAAACTATTTTTACTTCTCTTAGAGCTTCCCTTTAATACAAAGTTTGAAACCTTTCCCCTAAAACTTTAGAAGAAGCCTTAGACCAAGAAAAAAGGAAAAAATTTCTTATGAATCAATTTTAAACACCTCAAATAACTATTAAATAACCTTTACAAACAATTTATCATAACATTGATTCATCCAAGCCTTTGAAACCTTAAAATGGAGCATCCAACTCAACCAATTTTAATCAAATCCACCCTCCCTTGAGTCTAGACCAACTTAAGAAGAAATTACCACCCTTTAAACCCATTGAGCTTGGATTTTTTTTACTCTCCTCAAAAATGGTATGATCTTGATAAATTTTTTTGGTGGTATGATACTATAGGTCATTCTCATTAATATTTTCATGAGCTTCATCGATTTCTTCTTTCTTCCTTGTTTGGTCCACATTTCTATCTTCATACTCTTAAAAAACAATGTTATCAAGACTATCTTCAAGATTCTCAAAATCAATCTTAAGAATCACAATCACATCAACATCAACTACCTAATGAACAACAAAAATTATCCCATACCTACACCTCATCCAGTCATTTTATTCAAACCATAGTGTATCCTTATTCCTATATTGATACGCAAAGGATAGCTAATATGAACAACTTTAAACATATTATTGAATCTATTTAAGCTCAACCTCTTAAGTCATGTGAACCAAAATAGTACTTAGTTCAAATGTCTACTCTAAATCATATCATACATGGACCTCCTTTACCTCTTCATACCTATCCTACACATCATATGTCACATTCAAAAACCTTAAAATCTAATAAACCAACACATTTACCTATCTCCAAATGCACCTACCAACCCAATGCAAATCATTTTAGTGATTCAATGCTACCTCACTCCACCTCACATGATTGGGGCATCTTATGATGCCCATCCACATGTCCCTTCTAACTTTGGGGCATTTTAAAATTCCCATCCCTATATCCACTTACCCATTTAGGGATGTTACAATGACCACTCTTATTCTACAATAATAACCAAATTCAACTTCAAAAAACCTTATGAGACTTATAGACTTGTCTTTCACATGCTCATCTTTGATACATACGTTAGCATATATTTTAATTGTTATTTTGTCTCATGTTTCTTTATTTTTGTACACTTTACATATTTTAGTCACACTTTAATAAACATCATTATTTTCCTTTACATTCTATGGTTTTATTACACATTATATTTGGCATTTGTTTTCATTTTTATTCTTATGTATATTTTTTATTTTTGTCTTTTTATGTCATTTTTTACCTTAGTAGCTTAATGATTATATTTCCCACTATTTAATATTCACCTCATTGGTGTTCACCTTGTGAGTTGTACTATAAGACCATTGATAAGACCTAGAGTTCCTCACAAATTACAACATTAAAACATCTTTAAGCCACTTTTTTGGATGACTATTACATTCATTGGTGTTTGTGCTAGATCCATTGTAGGCTAGCATGTCTTCTCTAGTGACATGACTATAATATCATATCCCATCCCTTTAATATCACTATTTTACCTCCTTGTGATCATAGAAAAGCATGTTCATCAGTGTATCACTTATTACATAGATGGATCTCTCATGATCCCCATATTTCCTTTCATTTGAGGCTTACATTGGTCAATTTTTAGATTGAACACTTGTCAAAAAGTCTAGGAGTCTTTAGACACCTTGGTATTTAGGTCCTTTTCTCTAGTGACTAAGTATAAGCTCTCATATGTTTTTCATCTATATCTCTCATGATTGGTCATTACAAATCCATATGGAGGAGGAATCTTTAAATTCATTAAAAAAATTCAAAATCCAAATACAAACAAAATGTAATGATCCAAAAGGCAACAATAAAAATTCCAAAAGTCAAATCACACTAGAATATGTGATTTAAAGCATATATCCTTCTTCTAGTCGAATCTCAAACTCTACAGATGGCCTCATGATAGAGATAAAGTCAATTGGGATATGGTAAGATAGTAGATTAGAAAAGGAGAATAAAAAAATATTTTAGTGATACCTACTTTCTCTCACAAGTACCCAATTTTCATAGTAGACCAACATCTCTGTAAGTGTTCCTAAGGAATAGGGAACACATTATGGGAAGGTAGGTCCATTTTAATTTTCATGCATATAGCCTTCATGGTATGATCTATATACTTTACTTTTTAGCCCAAGATTTGTGTTCATTGGTAAAATTTCCTAATTTATTAGTGTTGATAGTTCTTAGCCATTCTCACTTGACTAGAGTGTCTCATTCTTGATAAGGATGTTCACATCACCCACGTGGCACCTCAAATTCCTTATTTATAAAACATTTTCCTTATATTCCCCTTATTGGATTTTGATTTTAGCTAATCACATCCTTGATCATATCTACCTTATTACCCCTCTTGGTTTATAGTTTGTGAGTTATATTATAAGACCTTGAATAGGATTAGGCCTTACTAACAAACATCCTTACACCATTTGTTTACCACACTATCTCATTGTCATATTATTCATGTCATTAGGTGGTTTTTTTTTCTCACATTACATATTAGAACAAGCACTAAGTTTGAGTCTTCATCCTTTAGAGCTTTCTATTGTCATTTCTCCATCATCTTCTTGTTTGATTTTTTTGGACTTCACTTATCTTACATATAAAATTTGATATTCTTACATGTTTCTCTTTATGTATGAATTCTTCATTTTTGTCTTACATCTTGATTTACATTTAATTTTCAATCATTAATGTTTTTATTTATGTTTGATTCAACATGCTTATCTTACATGGGGTTAATTATCATTTACTTCCATATTTTTTCTAGATTTATCTTGCATTAATATTTCATTTGTCATTTATGTTTTACATGCTTCCAAACATGATTTAGTATGTTCTACCTTCCTTTTTGTCATTTATGTTTTCCATGATTTCCAATGTGATTTTTTATGTTCTAAAATCATTTTTCATTCATTTTACATCATTTTATCATTCATTTACCATCAATATTTTAGTTATAACCTTTCCTTAACAATCCTAATTTGCCAATTCTACTAAGACCATCATATCTTTTTCTATACTAACTATTTTTTCAAATTATAAAAAGTTATATAATCCTGATGTCTTAAAGAATATTTGACACTACTATATGCCTATATTCCCAAAAAAAAATCTCTCTTTTCTACACTAATATCCATAGGTTTGCCTAATGTTTATCACATTGGATGCCTTCACATTTCTCTCACTCTCCTTATTTATTTGTAAAACTAAGGTAAGTAAAGGTATGAGTTTTACAATTTTATCTTTTAATTTATCTTATTTACTCCTTACTGTATTTTATTTAGCATTAGTTTTATGTGTCATCATGTTCTATTCCTAAAGCACCATCCTATGTTTCACTCATGTGACACATGATGAGATTCGAGTGGGACATATTTATACACATAATATTTTAAAATTTTATCAATTACTGATTTCTCTTTATCTTGAAATAACTCATTGAGTCTCAATATCTCTAAGTGCACTCCTTAAGGGGTGCATCGATAAAGTAGTGGGTAGACAATTGGTGTTTCATAATATTTATATACCTTTTTCCACTTGTTATATACACACTTATCTCCTAAAAATCATATATCTAAACTTGTTATTCTCTATTGCAAACTCCTTGGCCATTTCCTACCTTTTGTCCCCCTTTTCCTAACCTTAAACCCATTTTAACTATTCATTATACTAAGTCAATTAGGTAGACCATGTATTATTTTGGGTAAAATTTATTTAGGGACTAGGTTAGCTCTTGGCTGACCTAGCCCATGACCTAGTGAAATTTTGTCTATAATTCTATTAGGTCGACTAGGTTGACCCTATCAGCTAAAATTTTTAGAAGGGTTTAGGTTTAAATCCACCCATATATACAAGATCATTTATCCATTATTTAGAGAAGAGAAGAAAAAGTAAGAGCTATTGTGCATTTGATTATCCACTGTTCTACTTGAGGAGCAAGATTAGGGTTTCATACTTTCTTTGGATATATGGATCTTATCTTATGGAGAAGTCTTTTAGATGATTTGATAGGTTGTGTATCCTAGAGCTGATTTATCCTTGTCATCCTTACTTACCAAAACAACATCTTGCAAATAACTTTATCCAAGGGAGATATTAAGGCTCGGTGGGTTAATCTTTAAAGCTAAATATTCCAAACTTTGTTCCTCCTTTATAAGAGGAGATAGATATGCATTTTTACTTCTCTTCCATACATCAGGATTTCATATATATTGATGTGATTATATGTCTCTTATACATGTTTACTATTATTGTTTCTTAACCCCACTTTGTGCCACAAGCTATGGTGAGCACTAGATTATATTTCTTTACCTTGTTATTATTTTAGTGAATAAAAAACATAGGGATTATTTAGGGTTGTTGTGTGATTGTGCTTGATTAGAGGCTTTAGAACCCTCACTAATATGGTTTATTTTGATAAGAGATCCCCTAATTGGGTCTATAGGATCCCCATATTGGTCATGCTCCCAATTATATAATGTATCCCCAATCAAAAGTATAAGTATGACCTATCTTCTCTACGTTATGATTTATTTATAGACATGATACATTTTTTATTACATAAGGTCAGTCTAGTGACTCCCAAGAGCACAAGAACTTCTAATAACTCAATAATATGTTTAAATTTTTTTGTAAATGAATTTGTAAATGTTAAGAGGTATCATTATCATTAAAATAGACCTTATTAGGTGCCATATCATCCCTATTATTCTTACTAGGATAATAGACCACCCTTCAAGGGAAATTTCCAAGGACATGTGTAGACCAACTATGTTAGGCAAAAAAATTACAATCTTAATGCTATAAGTTCTAATAAATTGGTCCATATTTAGAATAACATCGATCAAGAAGGTGAGGGTTTTATGACTTGAAATCAATCATTAAATCAAGCCATGGTTCCAAACACAAAATTTAATCAAGATTTAAATGATTAGTGGCATCAATGTGATAATTATGGATTCAATCAAGCTCTCATGGATTAGAATACATAAGTGCCTATGATGACAAAACTAGAAGAGACTCAACAATTACAAGGGCATAATGAAGGGCCAAACTAGTTGGGTGTTATAATGGTTAACTATGAATAGGAGGAATGTTATGCTTTCAATCAGTAGGCTAATTCTAGCCACGTAAACATTCTAGTGGTAGAAAACACAAGGTTCAAGAGAATGAACAAGGAAGGCAACTAATAAGTATTCAAATAGTATCCTAATCTTACTCCATTAATATCAAAGCTAAATGAGCCTACTTTTTCCCCAAAATTTATAATAACTCAAAAAAATAAGAACTAAGGAAATACTTTTGTACCCTAAAACACACATGTTCAAAGAATAGTTGGGGATCTCAAAGCATAAGAAAAGGCTGGTGGTTTTCCCATAAATATTATTCAAAAAATAAAGAATTCTAATGTGATTTTTCTAATGTGGGTCATGCTTTCTATTCTTAATCAAGTGGATATCCTTCAAGAGGGCTTCTCAAATATCAATGTTTATGGGAAGCCACCAAGTAAGGAAAATGTAGTTCTCACTAGTGCAACTAGAGGGCCTAATTAAGGACAATAAAAAAGGTGGTCAAACCTCCTCCCTTCTACATTTATATAATCATTAACAATTCCTTGGTATACAAATGCATGGTAGATAGTGGGGCAAGTACTTTAGTGATGCCAAAGTCAATAGTAGATCAGCTTGGTTTTACGTATGAATCCCAATGTAAGGGAATTTTGTAGCTTGATGGATCTTTGACCAAACTAGTTGGTATTATCAGATGTCTAAACTTTACCCTACATGCTTATCCTAGTCTTTTAGTGTCTTATGATGTATTGGTTATAGAGGTGCCTCCTTAATTTTCTTTATGCTTATCTAGAGAATTAATAGCAAAAATTGGGGGTTACCCAAAAATATATTGGTCATATATGGATTTTAGGATAAAATATGGACCAAGGTGTCTATCAAATCTGAGCTTATTGCCCAATTTCACATTGAGCCTTATGGAAAAAGTATCTCAAACATAAATTTTACCATTCTAGATGAATAATACCACCTTGCTAGTCAATAACTAAACACTCATTTTTAGGGGATACCTGATATGTTCTTAGATGACTTATGAAGTGAAAATTAGCTACATGATCCTTTAGGAGGTGTTGAAGAAAAATAAATGGGAGTGTATTTCCTACATGAAGATAATGAGTTCATGCCATCCCTAACTAAGCCACATGAAGACACTAGTGGATTATCGAAGATGTTTTTTGATGGATCAAGGAGAAATCATGGAGTAGGTGTAGGTGTAATTTTAGTATATCCCTCTAATTATAATTACTTTTCATCATATAGGTTCCATTTTAATTTTTCTTGTAACACAATTAAGTATGAGGGTCTTATCCATAGTCTTCAATGGGATAGTAAGAGGGGAATAAAACAAACATAAATATACAATGATAGTGAGATAATAATACATTAGGTGAGAGGTATAAACATAGCCAAGAACCCCTTAATTAATTCTTAAAAACACAAGTGTGGGACATACTTGGAGACTTTTAAGTCTTCAATATCCAAGCAGTGCTAAGAGAGAAAAATCAACATGTTGATAAGTTGGTAGTTGTAGGGGTTTATCTTGACATCCCAAATGATTTAAAGAAGTCTAAAGTATAGCCACATGTCAAAGTGGTAGTGAGACCATCAATTTCAGATAATGAGGCTCACTATATATTATTTGATAGTGAAAAGTAGATTGCTTATTTCCTATAACAAGAGGGAGAGTTTTCCTCAATGAACCAAGGTAGACTTCAATAACAATATGAATATAAAATTGTTTAGATAAAGTTAAATAAACTTCCTAAATGGCCTGTCACCCTTAAAGGTGTTTTCCATGAAGGAGATCACATGAGGAAAGATAAGGCAATGATGTCTACTAATGAAGAAAACTATGTGAGAGTCCTCATCTTTAAGGACAAACTTCTCAAACTTGGAAAGGTGAGTAATGAGGTAGAAAAACATGAATTAATTAAACTTTATAAGGAATATTGAGACATATTTTCTTGGGAATATAGTTATCTAAGAGGTTTTAAACCCAAGATATCCTAACACATCATAGAGTTGGAGGCC
Source organism: Torreya grandis (assembly GCA_037957365.1). Taxonomy (NCBI): domain Eukaryota; kingdom Viridiplantae; phylum Streptophyta; class Pinopsida; order Cupressales; family Taxaceae; genus Torreya; species Torreya grandis. The sequence continues at coordinate 161,390 of JARHVA010009992.1, forward strand.
AGTGCCAAGCCTGTGAGTAGAAAAAAATGCCTATCAAACCAAAGATTGAAGAGCTGATGAGGAAAGAGTTGACTAAATTGATTAAGTCCAATATTAATTTTCCTATCAAGCACTCCTCATGGGTGTATAACTTGGTGTCTATGAGAAAGAATAATGGAAATATCTAGTTATGTGTGGACTTTAGATATTTGAATACCATTACCCCTTGCCATCCATGAAGCAAATCATTCAAATAGTTGATAGTTTAAAATATTTATCTCTTTTGGATGGGTAGTCAGGGTACAACCAAGTGCTGGTAAGAGAATAAGACCAATATAACACTAGATTCACCATAAAGTGGGTCACCTATGGTTATCATAATATGCCTTTTGGCCTCTCAAATGATAGAGATAATTTTTGAAGAGATATGGACACGTATTTATAAGTTTTACTAAATTATATGGTGTTTGTCTACTTGGATGACATAACGATTTTTTCTAAGAAGGCTAGTGAACACTTGGACCACATGATATTGATCTTTGAAAGGTGTAAAGATTATGGGATCTCATTGAATCCCAAGAAGTGTGTGTTTATTTTCCATGATGGAAAACTCTTGGGGCATATTGTCTCAAAGTAGGGACTAGCTATTGATCCTGATAGAATAAATGCAATCTTAACCTTATCCTTGCCCAAGAATAAGAAGCGACTTCATAGTTTCCTTGGAATTATAAACTTCATGAGAAGGTTTATACCTAGTTTTGTAAGATATGTTAAACCTATCAATGCTATGTTAAATAATAATCAAGTGTTCACTTAGATAAGAGAAGGAAAATTAGGATTTGAGGCTATCAAACATGCCACTGCTCAAGCACCTACACTCATGAGTCATAATTTCTAAAAATATTTCATATTATATTCCCTTAAAAACATTGACAACATATCATCTATGTTGATGAAAAATAATGGTGAAGGACTTGAACAACCAATTGCATTTTTTAGACAAGGGCTAAAGGGGTATGAAGAGAAGTACAATTTCATATAAAATCAAGTTCTTGAATTTGTGATAATTCTAAAAAAGTTTAGGATTATTCTATCCAACATCAAAATATATCTTATGGTATCTCATCATGGAGTGAGAGACTTCATTCTCAATAAGGACTTGAATGAGAAGAGGGCTGGTTGGATTACAAGAGTCATGGAATATGACATAGAAATCAAGGTCCCTAAACTAGTGAGAGGCAAAGGCTTATGTGAACACATGGTTGGTGACCTTCATAAAGATAAAGAGGTTATTTTTATGGCACAATATAACTCAAAAACAACTACACCTCCACCTCACACTAGTTGGCTCCAGGATATGACAAAATTATTGTTAAAAGGTGATTATCCTCAAGGTATGGATAGAACAATGAAAATATGGTTCCAAATTAAGTCCATACATTATGCTTTGATTGATGGTGTTCTCTTAGAAAAAGATTTCAATGGGGTGCTACTAAGGTGTATAGATGAGATCAAGTGACTAGACTCTTAGACTAATTCCATGATGGACCTATAGGAGGTCATTTTGCCCAAAGAACTATAGATACAAGAGTGACGAGGAATTGTTATTATTGTCCTAGCCTCTTCAAATATGCATATTCAGAGGTGAAAAAGTGCCAAAAGTGTGCTCTATTTATAGGCAAGCAAAAGTTGATAGCCCTTCTCTTTAATCCCATTAAGGTAGAGTAACCTTTCATGTAGTGGGGCCTTGATTTTATAGGGATGATCAATCCACCTTCCATTAGGGACACAAGTGGTTACTCACTACCATTGATTACTTCACCATGTGGGTGGAGGCAATTTATATTAAAAAAGCCAATGAAATAGCAAAATTGGACTTCTATGATAGTATAGTGATAAGATTTGGTGTACTAGCAACAATTATTTTAGATAATGCCTTGGCATTTGTTGGCATGAAGATAAGTGAATGGGAACTTTAGCTGGTCATATACCTTAACACATCCTCCAATAGTTACTCCAAAGGTAATGAACTTGCAAAGTCAATGAATAATAACTTGATTATAATAATCAAGAGGACTATGGACCAGAATCAAAGGGTGTGGAATTCAAAGTTGAGGACAACCTTATAGGTTGATAGAGTGACTCCTAAGGTTTCCATTCGTAACTCACCATTTCTCCTTGTATATGGGAGAGAAGCCAAGCTGGCCATCTCTCTTGAGTTACCTATCTTCAAGCTAGATCATTAGCTTGAGTTTATGGAGAGTGAACCTATGAGTGTGAGGATGGTAGAGCTCATGGATCTTGAAGAAACAAGAGACATTGGAATGAAGACACTAGAGTCACATCAAGCTCAAGTAAAGAAAGCCTTTGACAAGAAAGCCATATAAAGATATTTCAAGGAGGGTGATATAGTCCTCAAGTGGGATTTAAATAAGGCCAAGATAGGTAGCTATACTAAGTTTTATATCTTGTGAAGTGGCCCTAAGTTGATCCATGGATGTAAAGAACATAATCCCTTTTCACTTACCCGATTAGATGGAGAGGTATTACCCATCTCAGCCAATAAGATTCATCTAAAGCCTTATTACTAGAAGAGTTTTACAACTATTGTATATATTATATATTTGGTATAGTTTTTATGTTTCCCTTACCTAAATGCCTTGTGCACATCCTTTTAGTTATGTGTCTCCATTCCCTAAGTGCCTTGGGAATAGTGTTGGTTTTTTTTATTAATGTCCTTGTTGCTTCAAGAGGAATTTTCTAGAAGTGGATAGCCTTGCATCAATTTCATATTAGTTCGAAAAGAGAGCCTTGTAATATTGTAAAACCAATGGAAACAATTTAGGCAAATAGTCTTTTACATATGAAGGCATGAAATCCTAGGGGTCACCAAAAATTTTGGCCAATATTAGCCTACATATAATGTTTTCCCTAGATGGATCAATCCACTCTGTTGGACCATTCAGTAACTTTCTAACCCCATGACTAGTCTCTTTCTGGTCCTGACTTGATGATGTAATGTAGTATCCTAGAGGGTCCTAGTGTGATTTGAGGAGTTGAGCAGATTCCTTGTGTAATGGATGATCCAATGGTGGACATATAATACATACCTCATGACCCTACCTCATGTCCCTTGTAAGATTTTTAAGGTAAAAATGGGTCTTGAACTACAATTAAAGGATCTAATAAGTTTCAAGTGTCTTAAAGCATATATGGGCATGAAATAGGTTTGTATAAAGTTTCAAATATTCTAATGGGTCATAAATGAGGTCTAATGAAGCTAATTTTCCCAAAAGACCCCCAAATGTGCATTAAATGACTTAAGGGTCTTCTAAATAGAAATTTCAAGTCAAAAAGTAAAATTTTAAGGATGTAAAATTGGTTTTGAATTATTCCAACATCATTATGGAGTGTTTTAACTATTTTTACATGTTAAAATCCATTTCAAGTCATTTTGAGTGGATGAGAGAAGTTTGAGATAAAAAAGATGCATTTTAGAGCCTTTTTTTGCCTTGGCTAAATATGTTTTTGAAGCATTTGATTAATTCATGGGATTTTATATCATATTTAAACATCCATGGTGTACCTTATATTATATCCTAGGACTATAAAATTATATTCAATCACAAAAACTAGCATGGGTAAGGAAAACCTATTAGCTGCAAACTAGGCATGAAATAGGTTTTCTACCATTAATTAATGTACAAGAACTTAAAAAGGTTTAAAAATTTAATGAAATGAAATTTAAATAATAAAATATATTTAATTTTAATTTTTATTTTTATAGGCAATCTTATGCTTCTTAATTATAAGGAAAAACCATTTTGGGTAGTCTTAGACAACTCTAGGGGACCCTTAGGTTTTCACTTGGTACAATTAGTAGAGAGAGAGTTGGATCAAAATATTTTGGGAAGTGATATGGAGCCTAATTTACTTCAACTTTTTGGAATTTTTGGTCTATTTCATCTCCCTATATTTATTAACAATTTTTAATGGTGTAGGGGTGTTTAGATGGCCTACTCATCTAACAAGGTCAAGGTTTTTTGTTGTTGCTTAATTTAAAACTTCAATGAAGAAGAATGGTTTTAAGGAGTTATTTAATAGTCAAATATGACATATTGAATTTTTTAAAATCAAATAACTGCTTACAAGAAGGTAATTATGGCATAAAACCCATTTCATATGTTGTCCTTGTGAATGGTCTATTTGATCAGTTTTGGAGCAAAACCTAGGTTACAAGGATAATGGAAACTCCACCTCCTTATGCCACATAAAATTACACAATTTATATTTTATCATAAATCCTTATTATTACATTAAATCCTTGATAAGTAAAATGAGGACTAGTCTTATATGGAAAAAAATCATTTGCAATAGTCTTAGTCCTATCTCAGAGTGAAATGAGGTAATGAGTAGTTGTAAGAGATTCATTTGAGTGGAATTAATGAGCACCAAGTGATGAGTGAATCATGATTTTAAAATATCCAATGCATATAAATAAATCCAATCATGAAAATATTTTTTTAATCAAGAAACAAATCACAAAACCCTTATTAACAAATATTAAGGTTGTTTAGCATATTTTAAGGTTCTTAGTATATTACTAGGTTTAAAATTCACCTTCTTATTCACCTCCAATAGAATCCAAATTGATATATGTGTTCAAATGTTTTCTCTTGATTTCATTGGGATCTTAAATTTGGTTCAACATGGTCCTCATGTCCTTTTTTCCTCCATTTTGTTTCATTCATACTCATGGCTTTGTCACTGTCACTCCCATTGTAATAAAACTCCTTTCCACCTTGCATTCATAGTTCCCATTCTCTATTCAAATCACCACTTTAAATATCACCTTAATCTAATGAAAAAAGTGTCAAGAGAGATTCAAGGGAGTTTTTGAAGTTTCATGATCAACTAAGTAAGATGTGCATACCTTAAAAGCATTGCTTGATAGTCGTACACCTCTAAATAGATACCTACACCCATATTTTTGGCTTAGCTAGTGATATAAGGTTGTGCGGTATTCAAGGTTGTTTGGTAGAGATTTATAGGTCATTAAAATGTATGGAACCATGGTAAGTACCAAAGGATATATTTAAATCCAATGAAGGAAATGGTTTTTCATTCGTAAAAGATAGCTTAAAATACCTATAGTCAAGCCTATTAGTATGGGTGATAGTAAAATTAGATGTTTAAATGAGCAAATGTTACTCAAAAACCAAAGAAATAATAGGGGATGATGGATATATTTACATCACTTTAAATTTAAGAGTGATACCCTAGGAAAATAAGAATGTAAAATCAACTTTGGATTGGTCATCTATAGCTAAACACCAATGGATAAACATAGTGAAATGCAATGTGATAGTGGTTTGAGAGGGGTTTCAAGAGGATAATGAATTAGTGAAGAATGAAATATGGTCTCAAGTCATGATATAAGTATATTAAATAGAAAAAAAATTATTATATCAAATTAAAGATATAAAATATGGTACTTGAGCATAAATTAGTACCTAAAAGGGTGTCCATTAGTGATACCTATATCCATACTCCAAGGGCCTTAAAGACTGAATAGTTTGATGAAACTAAGTCATGTTTCTAAACACATGATTGAATTAATTCAATATGGAGTGGTATAATATGTGTCAAATGTGATATTATGGTGAATTTTAGTTTTTATGGCATACATAGTAACCTACACACTTCTGAGTTTTGAGAAGACAACACATAATCATATCACAATCCTTAAGACTAGTCATGTAAAATGAAATAAAAATTAGCAAGACTCTATTATGAGAGTGATGTTGTTTAAATAAACATATGTAACTAATTACTTAATATACTTACATGATAATTCAAACACAATAATCTCACTAATATCTACACCTACAGTCTCTTTTCAATTAATGACTTATATCCAACTTGGTACTTGATGAGTGAACAACCATAAGAACTCAAAGATAGTTTTGAGTTTCATTAGTGTATTACAAAAAAGACAATATTATATTTTTATACAATAGGGTTTACATAACCTAAGTAAATTATCCATAATTTAAAGTCACATATTTTGACATATGGAAACCCACAAGATTATTAAACTCAAAGTTACACTTACACAACATTTTAGTGTTTGGTGTAAGCCGAGTATGCAAAGTGCTTAATATAAGTAATTAGAATTAATAGAAAAAATTTATAGGTTTAAATGAGGTAATTTTAGTGTCTAATACATTAATAAGTTCATATTATTATATATTTTTCTTGCATTGGGCTTAACCTAAGGTGACAGTTCGTAGAGTTAGTATTTTTTAGAATTTTGAAACAATTAATATTTATTTTAATGTTAAATTACCATTTATTAAGAGATAATTTTACTATATCATCTCTTAGGAGGTTGTATACATAGAATATTCGCATAGTCCTTTGCACTTCTAGTTATGTTCTCACATGTGTGGTATAAAGGTATCCATATTAAGATTGATTTAAAAGTTAATAATATGATAAAAATTATAAAATAATTATAAATATTGAAACATAATAATTATCTACACATTTATTTTGAACTTAAAGTAAGGGTTAGGTTGACAACTCAGTCAACTCTTAACACAGTCTAGTTTCAAGCTAGTTTGAAGGAGAGTTGAGAGATCCTAAATAAGTGAATAAACTTTTACCTTTAGAATAGAGGGTAATCATGACCAAAATAAAATATTAAAGGAATAAATTTTACCAATTCAATAGGATAAACATCCTCTATTTTATCTTAGAGGTTAGGTGCTCTTGAAAATCAGACATCTTGCCAACCTAGGGAACAATGCAAGTTATATTGAAAAGCATAGTAGGATATATTAGACACATCAAGGAGTGGTTTTTAAGGTGTTTTTAGAGCTTAATAAGTGTTTAATATCACATTCATTTCTTGCATAGTCAAGTGAGATCTTGGAAAAGTGGAGTATAGGAGTTGATAAGGTTTTATAATGATTTTATAGGGAGTGTGTGTTTGATTTATATCCAAAACAAATTTTACAATAATAAAAAAGACCCTACAAAAGTTATAAAATATTTATTACCCCTCTTAGGTCTATGCAAGAAAAGAAAACCCTAAATTAGAGTTTTGAAGGCAAAAAGCATTTATAGGAAGTTTCAACTAGTCAAAAGGGCTAGAAATTTGTAATCATGTGTAATTTAGGTCCTTTCAACAGAATAAAAATGCTTCAATGTGTTATGATGAGGTACAATACATATATGTGAGCTTGAGAGAAACTAGCCAATAAGAAGACCTAATAGGAGGGGTTTATTACTAAAAGAGGGGTCTATAAGGAGGTTTTGACAAATAAAAGTTGTACAAAGGTGTATCTCGATATAAGAATATTTTTTGAGTGTTAATTCTTGTTGATCAATCCTTATTTCTCCATATAATCCAAAAAACTAGAAAAAGGGCTATAAGAAAGGTCTTAGGGTCTAAGTGAGTTTTGTTCAATTGGAAAGTTATATTTTTTCCAAGTTGATCTACATTGAAATAATATATTAAAACCAATATGAGTATTTTTTTTCCATATATATGGTTGTTTCAAAGTCATATTTGTAAGAAAAACACACCTACAACCACATGTGAGTATGCTTCCTTCAAGCTAGTTGATGCAAGTTCAGAGTTAATGATATATAAAGTAGGTTCCATGTTCAAGAGAAATATTAAAGGTAATATTGAGATATGATTCATCAAGAATAGATAGATCATGATGGGTCCTCCAAGTACTAAGATGACATAGTCAAGGTCAACACAGAGACACCTACAATAATACAAATGACATTATCTTCTCATATAGTCATATGCCCCAAGGCAGAAAAGCTAAGACCATCCATTAAATTCAAGTGAGTTTTTTAAGATATTAATAAATTTAAAGTGATAATTTGAAATCTCCAACACCTTGATTAAGCTACTAAATCAATGACATGCTCTTTCAGTTGAATGTATAATAGTTATACAGATTTTGACTATGTAAAGGCCTAAAGACACATTTTGAGGTGTCAAATGGATATAAGGACCATATAAGGGAGGTTTAAAATGGTCTAAGGAGTCCATAAACACTAAAATATATATTATAAACCTTCTTCACTTCATGAAAACAACCTACAGTACTATTGGTACATAGTCATGATGAAGGTTCTTAAGAAGATAGGGTCATAGAGAGATAACATGAATATGAAATCTGACCAATGGAAGGTGAGATAAATTAAAGGAGGAGTGTTATGACATTTTAAAGGAATATTCAAAATGTTATATTACAAACCAAGTCAAAAATGATGAAAACTCAATCTTGAAGGAAGCAAGTAGGCAATTCAAGCTAAGTTTTAGTAAAAGAGGTCTATAGGATAAAATATGCATGATCTAGCCTTAAAAATTGGCAAAGATACTCATCATGAACTAATGTACCTAGATAATATAGTTTTTAGGTGTTTTTATAATAGGAAAAATTCATGGTTTTAGCATAGTCAACTTCATGTCCAATCATAATCAACATTGGAGCCTATTTTAGAGGAATTAATTATTTTAGGGCATCTACAGGTCAAGTAAAAGCATGAAATTTGGTACAAATGGTCTCCATAAATTTTTTAATATTTACATGATTTTTATAGGGTCATATGGTTCAAGTTACCATTTTTATATCATAGTCAAACCCCAGTCAAGAAGGCAGTCATTGTAAACCAAATGAAGATTTGTCAGGTTTGAGTGTTAAGGAGGATTTTAATCCTTGAATAGGTCTTAATATAGTGAAATATGATGTTGGTAACATAATATGATATATGTAGTTGATAAAATTCAAGTTTTAAATCAAAAATTTCATTTAGGGAATGTTTAGGCATGAAGGAAGCAAGCAGGTAGCTCAAGGTAATGTTTGAGAAAATTCAGCTACAAGCCAAAATACGCATTCTCAAATCATGAAACGTGGTAAGATTGGTCCTCATGACTTAATATACATATTCATAATATTATGAGGGTAATTTTACAAGTGGAAGTGCCCACTATTTTTACACATTAAAAATCCAAACATGCATACATTTTGAGGTATTTTCAGGAGATAAAGGATCTCATCTTCATTTAAGTGTTTGATAAGCATTATAAATTATTTTTAAATCTTAAAATTCCTCTTAGAAGGTGTACATACTCATTTTTAAAAGAAAACCATTCCCTTGAGGGATAAATTAAAAAAGAAAGCCTATAACGCCAAAACACATTTTCAAACACTACAATGCAAAATGACATCATAGGATGTTATGATGAGATGGTAAATGTCCTCAAAGGATGAATAAAATAAGATAAAGATAGAAGGATTTTTTAATCCTTAAGGAGAAATTAAAATTATATAGTTTAAGACACTTAATTTGATCCCCTCTTTAGATTCTTGTATCTTTTACTACATGGGAAGTTGGGCCAAATGATATTTGCATATTTTGAGTACCTCTATGTACTAGAAATTTATTGTGTACTAGAAATGTACCTCTTTTTGATAGGACCTAAGTTCCCCAAAGCTCTGACACAACTTGTCAAAATTAAGAGCACACATGATTACCATTGTAAAAGCAACTTAAACATGCGAAAATAACCAGAAGAACAAATAACTTATCAATGAGAAAACACACAGAATATGAGAGGAAACACACAATTGTATTCAACTCATTACAAAGGAAATTACAATAAAGAGATCACACTCTTCTTCCACCTCTATGAGGCTTCCTCCTCAAGGGCTCCAAGTAATCTTCCCACCTGAGTAATCTTCTCTCATAGGTCACAACTAACAACTAACACAAGCTGTTGTTTACCTCATTGCACATCCAGTACAATCGAGTACGAACCGGTACTCCAAGTAGATCTCACCATGATCTTGCTCCTGATGTATTTCTATCACCTTGATCTTGCTCCCCCACCAATCCTATTTTGACCCTCGTATACACACATCCCTGTAGACCAACCTGATCTTACTCATCACATGTAGATCTCCTCCATGATCCTGCAACACCCTGCATATCAAACCTGATCTTACATACATGGGGAATTCTATTTGATTCCACCATGGGAATAACTCTCCAAGATCCACACTTAGTTCTCCATAGTTCTTCACATAACAATATAGCCCATGAGTCTATTATATAGATCTCATGCATACAATAATTAGACAAGTGGCTAAAAGACTCGAACTGGTCTTTATCATGCAAACTACGCGTTCACTTAACTGACTGTTCGTCAATAATAGTTCTGACTGCCATAGGCGACCGATGTCGGTCCCTACCTAACTGGAGGTGACTGATGCCGTCCGATCTCCTGCCGATGCCAGTTTCCCTTTCACTATCCCCTAACTGACGTCAATTTTGTCCTATCAACGCTGACGACTGTCAAGCTCTGAAAACCTCCTATTTGCCTTAGGTGAGGCTTTTAGCTCCATACCCTAACAATCTCCCACTTAGAGATAAACAGCTGCACCTGTACCCATACCAATACTCTGTCTAATCTGCATCCTAGCTTGTATTCCTCTTCAAGCTCCCACTTGAAGACAACCCACCACACTCCTTGTGGTGTTAATCCTGTGCCTAAATTTCTTCATCCTTAGCTTACCTTCTTCTGCCGTTGCTATACTCCCACTCAATCAGAAACCCTGTGAGTAACCTGTAATCAATAAACCACCAACTAGATCTGGGCCATCTATTAGTCAAACTCGCTCTGAGAACATCCAACCTCACTCTGATACCATTTGATAGGAACTAAGTTCCCCAAAGCTCTGACACAACTTGAAAAAATTAAGAGCACACATGATTACCATTGTACAAGAAACTTAAACATGCAGAAATAACCAGAAGAACAAATAACTTATCAATGAGAAAACACACAAAATATGAGAGGCAACACACAATTGTATTCAATTCATTACAAAGGAAATTACAATAAAGAGATCACACTCTTCTTCCACCTCTGTGAGGCTTCCTCCTCAAGGACTCCAAGTAATCTTCCCACCTAAGTAATCTTCTCTCATAGGTCACAACTAACAACTAACACAAGCTGTTGTTCACCTCATTGCACATCCAGTACAATCGAGTACGAACCGGTACTCCAAGTAGATCTCACCATGATCCTGCTCCTGATGTATTGCTGTCACCTTGATTTTGCTCCCCCACTAATCTTGTTCTGACCCTTGTATACACACATCCCTATAGACCAACTTGATCTTACTCATCACATGTAAATCTCCTCCATGATCCTGTAACACCCTGCATATCAAACCTGATCTTACATACATGGGGAATCCTACTTGATTCCACCATGGTAAGAACTCTCCAAGCTCCACACTTAGTTATCCATAGTTCTTCACATAAAAATATAGCCCATGAGTCTATTATATAGATCTCATGCATACAATAATTAGACAAGCGGCTGAAAGACTCGAACTAGTCTTTATCATGCAAACTACGCATTCACTTAACTGACTATTTGTCAACAGTAGTTCTGACTACCACAAGCGACTGACATCAGTCCCTACCTGACTGGAGGTGACCGATGCTAGCTGATCTCCTGTCGATGCCAGTTTCCCTTACACTGTCCCCTGATCGACGTCAGTTTTGTCCTGCTGATGCCAGCAACTGTCAAGCTCTGAAAACCTCCTATTTGCCTTAGGTGAAGCTTTTAGCTCCACACCCTAACACTTTTGATACTCTCATTTGAAAAGGGAAAATTATGTCAAAATTTGTAAGAACTACCTTTTGAAGAAATAAGATTATTATTTAACCTATCTCTTGCCTTTAACTTGTGTTTAGTAATCTTGTGCATGATGGCTTGTGGAGAAGTGTTTTTCCATGGTCATTGTCCTTCTTTATTACCTTTTTAAAGGTGTTTTCAAGCTATTTTCAGGTATGAACTTGTGTTTTTTTTCCATTAATGGATGATTTGTATGAGTTTTAAAACCCCTCTTTACTTCATCTATTTCTTAGTAAGCCTATTTTAATAAATACTGATTCAAATTGGCTAGTTTGTGAGATTATATGAGCAAAGATTGTCTTTATTCTTAATTAGTATTTGTTTCAAGCTTATTAGAGTGTCTTTTAATTTGGTGCATCACCTCTTTAGTGTTATTAGTCATCCCATACCCACTTTATATCCATTTTCAAAGAATAAAGTTTATTTTAGGTGATATACCAAGAGGAAGTCGGCCTTCTCTAAAGGTTTAACCTGCTTATAGGATACCCACAACATGAGGTTGCTCTAATAGTGTATCTAAGAGTGATATATCATGAAAAAATATTCCACAATGGTGAAATTATATGCTACAATAGTTACCATTCAAATTCCTCCACCCCCTCCCTCCAAAAAACCCATTCAAGGTCTTATGCCTCAAAATACCAAGCCAGTTGCTCCTATACATGATAAAACTTATGATATTATGGAATAATTAAAAAATGATTTGATGTAGATTTATATCTTAGATATTTTTCATGCATTAGTTATCCAAAAAAACATATTGAGTAAGACTTTAATCCAATCCAAAGTTTCAAGTGACATTGCACCTAAGAAATTATAAATACTTGTGATTCATTTCTCTTCATGCCAACTATTCAATTTTGATCAAATATACATGTCATCCCTTGGAACTTTACATAACAATCCACTTTATATAGAATTCATCAATTCCTAGCACAAAGTCAAAACAATACTCATAAATAATGGTTCGATGCTCAGTATTGTAACTTTAAAGCTAGTCAAGCATTTAGGCTAGTTAGCCGATCTACAGCCAAATACCATTACCATAAAATATTATGATAATGAGGAATGAGAATCTCATGACACCATTTTTAAAATATTATCTTGTGGAATCTAACCCATAATACTATGTGCCATGTTATTGTTTTAGAAATATCTTGTAATTTTCTCCTTGGGTGACCTTGGATTCAAGAAGTGCGTGATGTGCCATTTACCATTCTTCAATGGATCAAATTTCCTCATTATAGGTTAGAATCGACCATTCCTAGTGACCTATAACTATATCAATTATGTAAAAATCTAGAAGTAGAATATGAGATATATAACTATCATATTGGCATCAAGCTTGTAGTTGATCAATTTCCAGATCTAATTATGTGGATTCAAGAACACTTGCTTCCACTTTAGCTAAATTAACTATGGAAATAGCTAATCACTTCACTAATCAATACAATAGCCTTGGGGAATATAAAATTGACAATGTGTTTCATATATCCAAATTTCTTAAGAGGACTAAAGCATATGGTAGGCCTAAAAATAAAACTCATAAAATTAAATGGTGAAAGAAGGAAAATTCTCCTCAGAAAAGACCATTAATTTTTGTTAATAACACTTCCTAGGAGTAAGAATAAGTCACAACTCATGATGATTCATGGCTATACAATGATTATTTTTCCACATGTTACAAAAATACAAAATATCTTATTCCAAAATGGATAATGGATAATCAATCCTATAAGGTAAAAGGCCCAGGATAAAAATAACAAGGACTCATTGAGTTGATATCAATTACCAAACATATAATAACTCAAGTTATTTGATACAAAACACTTGGAGGTGACCCCATAGATATTGAGAGTATTTTTAATTTGTCATCTAACATGGATAATGCTAATAGTGAAGTAAATTCCTACTATAACATCTATGATGAGTTAATCGATGCCAATTTATTTGACCGAAATACCATATACACCATTCCAAGTGTGTCATATTATCCCCTTCTTTTCCTACATCACCCCAAATTAATCAACTGAGACCAACAATATTATTACATACCTTTGGTTGATTTTTAGAATTATGAAGTAATATATGAATTCATGGGACTCAGAGATAATATTTTACTTGATGATCATAAATAGGGATTTTTTATTATACTAGACCATTCTACCTATTTTAGAGAGTAGGTGAACTTCTTTGGTCATAATAAAAAACAAAAATAAAATTAAACATTAAGGTTCCAAAGTGAAAACCTCTTTGAGGCACAATTTGACCAGGGTAAAACAAAATAAAAAGACATGTCCCATTGTGAAAAATTATTTTAGAAACCATTAGATGGGGAAGTTCACCCTCTCTCAAATGAAGCCAAGGCCTCTTCCAGATATAGAACCTTATGACATTATGAAAATAGTTCTAAACAACAACAAACATTTGATCAACTAATTCAATATTCTCCACATGCCTTTGTCAAATGGCCTTTACCAAGCCTTGGTGACTCAAATTCTTCCTACTTGGGTGAACTCAATGAGTTAATCAACCCACTAGACAAAGGTGAGGATAAATATACCACTTTGTTGACTATTTTAGACTATGGTTCTAAAATACTCATAGATAAAACCATTTAATTCAACATTAGAACACTTAATAATCCTAAATGGATTAAACTTGGAGTGTCCCTCAGTGAAGAGGAATGTGATATTCTTACTTCCTTCTTTCTAGAGTTTGTCGATACTTTTGCATGGTATTATTCATATGTGTTAGGATTGGAACATGATTTAGTTGTACAACACCTTATTATGCATCCTAATGCCAAGTCAATAAAATAAAAGTTGAGAAAAATACACCCTCACATATCCATTATTTTCAATAAAGAATTGGAAAAACTATTGGACATAGGGTGTATTCATCCTATTGATTATTTAGATGGGATATACAATATAGTCCCAATCAACATGAATGTGTAAGGAATAAAATTATGTGTCAACTTTAGAGATCTTAAAAAATCATGCCCAAAATAAGAATTTCCTTTGTAAAATATTGATATAATTAAATATTCCATGGTCATGTATGATATGTTATCTCTTATGGATGGTTTCTCATGATATAATCAAATTAAAATTACACCAAAATACCAACAAAAGACAACATTCCCCACTTCCTAAGAATGTTATGTTATCAAGTAATGTAATTTGGCCTCAATAATGTCTATGATACATGTTAGGATGCCATGAATATAATTTTCCATGACATGATGCACAATATTTTTGAATAATATGTGAATGATAATTTGGAAAAATCCAATACCAGAGCTAGACATCTCAATGTATTACAAAGAATATTTTAAAGGCTTCATGAATACAATGTCAAGATTAACCCTAAAAGGTGCATCTTTGGAATCACTTCAAGAAATTTTTTAGGTTTTATTTTATCTCATTAAGGAATTGAAGTTGATCCAACCAAGGTTAAATTCATTATATAATACCTCCACCTTCAAATCTCAAATATCTATGTATATTTTAGGGTAAAATATAATCTATCAGATGATTTATTTCTCATTTGGAAGATAGATTCCATCCCTTCACTCATCTTATAAAAAAGGAACCACCTTGTCATGGAATGTTGATTGTCAATGTGCCTTTGAAAAACTAAAATAATATTTGGCCAATCCACTAGTTTTATCTCTTCCTACACTTAGAAATCCATTGCTTCTTTATATCTCAACAATCAACTATACCTTAGGGTACTCCTATCATAACACAATAAACATGGGAAAGAACAAGTAGTATATTATTTGGGTTTCACATTGGTTACCCATGAACATAATTATAGATCAATTGAGAAAGCCTATTTATCCATGGTATTTATAGCTCAAAAGTTACATCATTATATGCTCAACAATAAGACCATTATCATCTCCAAAGTAGACCTACTCAAATATCTACTCTATAAGTTATATTTGATTGGTTGTATGGATAAGTGGATCATGTACTGAGTGAATTTAAAATTAAATATGTTCATCAAAATGACATAAAGGGGAAGGCAATTTTATATTAGCTTGTTGAAGCACCCTTATCAGACACCAGGCTCCTTATTTTCAATTTTCCTGATGAGTCAATCATGACTCTTGCCGACACTTCTTCTATGCCTAAAAACTTAACCCTTTATTTTTATGGTTCATATAATTATTGTGGATTGGGAGACATTGTTATCTTAATTAAACCTTATGGGGATCTCATTCCCAAGATATTTCATGTTGGTTTCACTTGTTCCAATAATATTTTAGAATATGAAGCACTTTTTAGAGGGCTTCATCTACTAGTACAATGGCGCATAAAAAATTTACATGTTCATGGAGATTATAATCTAATTTTTAACTAGGTGATAGAAAAATAATAGATGAAATATGATAATATTATTCCTTATAAGAATATGGTGGATCATCCTAAATATATCTTTGATCAAATTTAATTTTAATAAATTCCAAGAGCCAATAACATAACTACTGATGTAATGGAAATAATTGGTTCCCTCATAGAAATTATACATTTTGTTATTGATTACTAGTTTTTTATTGAACATCTTTTATAGATGGCTCATGAACATTCATAATCCAAAATGGTATGTGATATTATTAGTTCCAACTCACTTTGGTACTTAGACATATATGCCTACCTCCATGACAAGATTATTCCTTCTAACCTTTCTCTTAAAAAAACAAAAAGACTTCATCCATTCCACTTCTCATTATACCATTCTTGTTGCCACTCTCTATCATATATGATATGATGGAACTATACTTCACTTTTTATCTTAGATAGAGTATATATTATCACTTAAATGAGTACACAAAGGGATTTATAGGGCCCACATTATTATTATGGTCCTTTCTAAGAAAATACTACGTATAGGGTATTATTATACCACTATGGAAGCTGATGCATGCTCATATGTAAAAAAGTTTGTGGCTTGTCAAAAAAATGAAAATGTAATTCATCCACTAGCTCTACCATTTCATCTTCTCACTACACCATGGCCATTTTCCACATAATGACTTGATCTCTTATGTAAAATTAATTTGCCTTCATTAGACAACCATAAACATATCCTTACTACAATTGAATATTTTACTAAGTGGGTTGAATTTATTCCCCTCACTTATGTAATAGGTAAGCAGATATCAACGTTCATCCTCAACCATCTCATTTTCAAATTTGGCATTCCCTCTAACCTCATTTTTTATAATGTTAGATCCTTTAATAATAAGGACATCAAATCCATCTATGCCAAATACCAAATCACACAACACTTTTATTCCACGTATTTCCCTCAAAGCAATAGCCAGATAGAAGCATCTAATAAAAACCTAATCAAAATCTTGAAAAATATCATTAATGTTTTTGTCAATGATTCACATTTGAAACTATTTCCTACCCTCTAGTCATATTGTACCTATACACACACCCCAAGAGGATTTATACCATACTCCCTTATTTATGGTATATATTTTATTCTCCCTATTAAGATTGAGTTACGTATTTTTCACATTTCATTAAAGAACATCATTGATGATGAGGAATACAAAATTTCTTGGTTGTGATAATTAGACCTATTTGATGTAATGAGATTAGATACTTTGAATAATACTTAGGCCTATCAAAACATGTTACACCATAGATACAACAAGTGTATCAAGAGCAAAGACTTTAAACTTGGTGACCTTGTTATAAAGGAAAATCAAAAGAATAGAAATTCCAATCATGAAAATAAGGGTAATTTTGAGCCTAATTGGCTAGGCCCATTCATCATCAAAATAAATTATGGATATGAATAGTATAGATTGACCACAATAGATGGATAAGATCTAGATGATCCCATGAATATCATGCATTTCAAGCCTTTTTACACTTGATTTGCTTGAAAATTATCTGTAAGTACCCCTATTTGGGGGCATGACTTGTAACCACTATCCTTAAAACCCATTTCTAATTTAGTTAGTCCATCTTGATCTTATTCCCTCACCTAATTACCATTCTTGATATTGATTTTAGTTTACTAGTGAAAAATATGATTTTAGGTGCCAAATTCAAAGAAAGTGTCTAACAAATTATTTATATTTGGTTACCATTAACACATCTAGGATGAGTGATATATCAAAGTAGATTACACATGATTTCCTAAATGGTCATAGAAATTGCATCTTTTAGATCTTGATTAAATCATGTACCTCTTATTTTTTTCCTATGCAATTCATGTTTTCAACCCTATTATTGATTCATAGTAGTTTATGCTAGGGTTGAAATACGTTGAATTGAGGTCTATTTAAACTATGTAGGTAGCTCTTCATTTCTGAGCTCAGCTTGGTCACCCCCCTCTTCGATGCTCTCTCTATTTTGCGAGAAACCTAAGCCTCACTCTCATCATTTTGTAAGTAACATAATCCACACTCTTGTTGCTTTGTGATAAATTTAATCCATGCTCTTACCATTTTGTAAGTTTTACCAATCTACATCTCATAATCCTCCATTAAATTGAGATTCCAAAAACCATAAAATTTTAAAATCACAAAAAACAACATAAAAATTATAAACATTGAAAACAAGCTTACAAAATCCATGAGAGGTATTAGTCCACAAAATTTATACTTGGTTTGTCATCTTATTTGCTAGTGGATTTAACTCTATTTTGGATGTTGTGGTTTAATAAATTTACTAGATGGGAACCTCTTATCCAAATATGACCATTTCCATTTGTATTTACCATTCCATGATCATATTCAATCCCATATTTTGGAGAACTACATTGACCTAAGGTCCATGCTAAATATGTAGGTAGTGATTGGATGCATGGGTCATTTTGGGTCAGCTTGACTAGTTTCATTATCAACCAGTCTCTCATTACCATTTGTCTCATAATGATCTTGCCATTTTGTGAGTTTACCTTTTCCCATTTCCTCTAAAAGTAAGTTTCTTAATTTTCATCATTTCTATTCTATCCCATATCCTTGGGAGAATTACATTTGGCTTAAATTTCATATGACTATGTAGGTAGTGTCCACTTAAAATGGAGCATTTGGAGTTAGCTCGACCACCCCTTTATTAGGAATATAGAACACACAGTAATATTAATGAAATAATTATGAAAATAAAATGCTAAAAATACAATACAAGAGATACATAGATTTAATGTGGTTCACCGAATATGGGCTATGTCCACACAAAAATAATGACTTCTTCTCTTATTCAGGCTAACAAATGAAGGGATAAACCTAAAATACATCTAATGTAAACTCTTATTCACTCACACACATGATTCATTATGATTATAATGCCCTCATATCAAATGAGGGTTAAACATTAGGGAAAAATACACCAATATAATTTCTATCATTACATCCATGACCTAATAGTGAACAGTCTAGATTTACTATAAAATTACAATATTTTACAATGTATTTTTCATAAAATATTTGCTTGGAAAGTGCTTTCGATGAAACCCT
This sequence comes from Torreya grandis, assembly GCA_037957365.1. Taxonomy (NCBI): domain Eukaryota; kingdom Viridiplantae; phylum Streptophyta; class Pinopsida; order Cupressales; family Taxaceae; genus Torreya; species Torreya grandis. The sequence goes on from JARHVA010009992.1 coordinate 180,601, forward strand.
TCTAGGGGGATCCATGTAGGTCACCACACCCCATACCCCCATGATGACCATAAGTTTGAACTACATTGAATTGAGGCCTATTTACACTATGTAGGTAGTGCTTAGTTTCTAAGCTCAACTCGGTCACCCCTTTTCCATTATCTCTTTGTTTTGTGAGAAACCTAAGCCTCAATCTCATCATTTTTTAAGCAACCTAATACACACTCTTGTTATTTTTCAATAAATTTAATCCATGCTCTTACCATTTTGTGAGTTTTACCATTCTACATATCATAATCCTCCATTGATTTGAGATGCCAAAAACCCTAAAATTTTAAAAATACAAAAAACAATAAAAAAATCAAAAACATTGAAAATAGGCTTACAAACTCCATTAGAGGTATTAAGCCACAAAATTTCTACTTGGTTTGTCATCTTATTCATGAGTGTATTTACCTCTATTTTGGATGTTGTGTTTTATTACATTTACTAGATGGGAACCTCTTATCCAACCATGACCATTTCAATTTGTCTTAATCATTCCTTGATCATGTTCACTCCCATATTTGGTAGAATTACATTGACCTAAGATCCACAGTAAATATGTAGGGAACACTTGGATGTTTGGGTCATCTTGACTCGTTTCATTATCAAACAATCATCATTACCATTTGTCTCAAAATACTCTTACCATTTTGAGAGTTTACCTTTTCCCATTTCCTCTTAAATAAAGTCTCTTACTTGTCATCATTTTTATTCTATCACATATCCTTGGGAGAATTACATGTAGCTCGAAGTCCATAAGACTATGTAGGTAGTTTCCACTTAAGACTAGGCATTTGGAGTTAGTTTGGCACCCCTTTGTTAGGAATATAAAATGTAGAGAAATATTATTGAAATAATGATGGGAATAAAATGCAAAAAAAAAAAACGAGACAAAGATTTAACCTAGTTTACCCATTATGGGATATGCCCATATGGAAACAACCACTTCTTCTCTTATTTAGTGCAACAAATGAAGGGATAAACTTGCAATACATCCAATGCAATCTCCTCTTTATTCATACACATGCTTCATCATGATTACAATGCCCTCATATCGAAGGATTGTTACATATTAAGGTAAAAATTCACCAACATAATTTCTATCATAATATTTATGACCTAATAGTGAATGGTCCATATTTACTATGAAATTACAATATTTGACAATGCATTTTTCATAAAAAAATTTCTTCAGGGGTGCTGCCCATGAAAAATTGGCAGGGGGGATCTATGTAGATGACTACCCCCTATACCCCCTTAGAAACATAGTGAGGGGAAAGCCCCCATACACCACCCAATTGGGAACTAGGCATTCTAATAAGATAAGGCTCCACCATCTAACAATCTTCCACTTGGAGACGAATTGCTACAACTCTACCGCTATAACTCTTCCTTGGAATTTCATTTGAACTTTGACCCTGACATGTTTCTCATCTTCCTTATTATCCCTAAAGACCTATTAAATCTAAACAACTCTCCAAATTCTCCTCTATGGATACCTTTGTTAGTATATCTATAGGGTTATAACTCATATGGATATTTTCTAATGTCAGTTGACCATCCTTTAAAACTGAATGAATGAAGTGATACCTGAGTTGTATATGTTTGGTTGTTGAGTGGAATGTAGAGTTATTTTCTAAATAAATCACACTTTGGATAATACTATACAACCTAAAATATTCCTAATTCTATCTCAACTCTTCCATGAATCATTTCATCTATATCATCTCCTTCCTTGCTTTTGTAGCTACAACATACTCTACCTCTATATTTGATAAAGAAACTATCTTCTACAATTTTTAAATCTAACTAACTATTATGTCATCAATAGTGAATACATAACATGTGGTGCTCCTCATACCATCTAAATATCTAGCCATGTATACATCAACATATCCTTGTAAGGTAACATCTGACCCTTCATGTCACAACTATCTATCAGTAGTCCCTCTTAAGTACCTAAGAATCCACTTGACTGCATCCTAGTGCTCCTTTCCTAGATTATTCATAAACCTACTAAAAACTCCCACTGCATGAGTAATGTCTAGTCTCGTCTACACCATAACATACATTAAAATTAAAACTACTAAATCATAGGTCACTTTAGACATGTAATTGATTTCTTCATATATTTTAGGACATTATTCATTAATTAATTTGAAGTTCCCTCCCAAAGGTGTATTTAATAGTTTTGCATCTTGCATATTGAACCTGACTAACACCTTCTTGATGTACTCTTCTTAAGATAATGCCAATTTTTTATTTTACTTATCTCATGTTATTCTCATACCATGAATTTGATTTATAGCACCTAAATCCTTCATTTCAAATTAATTTTCTATTTTTATTTTGAGCTCATTTTATCCTACATGTTAGACCCTTCAACAAGCATGTCATCTACATACAGTAACAAGATAATATAGTTACCATTATATAATCTCTTAAAATAAACATAGTGGTTAGAATGACATATACTATAACCTTATTCTATCATAAACATGCCAAATTTTAAATACCACTACCTTGGAGCTTTATTTAGGCCATATAAACTCTTTTTTAACAAGAACACCATTTTATCCTTACCTTTTAATTTGTATCCTTGTGGTTTCTCCATATATATATCCTCCTCCAAGTCACCTAGAAGAAAAGCAGTCTTCACCTCTAAATGTTCAAGATGTAGATATTCTACTACTACCAAACTTAAAACAATTATTATGGAAGTCATTTTAACAATTAGAGAAAATATTTCAACATAATATGTACCTTTTTTGTGTGTAAACCCTTTTACAACAAGTCTAGCCTTGTACCTCTTTTTACCTCAATTATTTTCCCTCAACCTATAAACCCATTTATTCTACAATTCTCTTTTACCTACATGCAATTAAACCAAATCCAAGGTTTGGTTATGTACCAAGGAGTCCATCTCCTCTTTCATGCCTTGCTCCCACTTATTTATGGTTTCTACTTGCATTGATTCTTCATAGATTTTTGTCTCACCACCACAAATCAATGATAAGCAATAAAGTGAAGGAGAGTATCATTTAGGGAGTCTACTTACTTTGATAGATCTTCTAACTACAATTTCAAGAGTTTGAGGTACTTGTTTTTGTTCTTGCACATTCTAATTTTTTGGCACTTTTGGAATTTCATTTCTAGTGATTTCATCAAGTACTACATAGTTTTTATTTGGATTTTCTTATTCCTTTCCCTACAACTGATCTTTTTACATGACCTTCTCGTTAGAGATCACATCTCTAATCCTAATGATTTTATGATTTTAAAAATCTCATTAATGGTAACCAAAATCATTAACTCCATATCTAATAAAAACACATTTCTTAGATTTTTTTTCAAGCTTGGTTCTATTTTCTTTATCAATATGGACAAATAATTCATAACTAAAAGAGGTTAAAAAAGAGTGGTCTACCTTTTTACCTACCCCTTCTTTCTCTGGAATGACACAATCCAAAGGACTTGAAATCCCTCTATTTATTAAGTGAATAACAATATCCATAACATCTTCCCAATATTGTAAGGGTAACTTTGCATGAAATCTCATGCTCCTTACATGATTCACGATTATCCTATTCATCCTTTTTGACACACCATTTTGTTGTGGTTTTATTGGAACAATCTTCTCTCTATGAATCCCATAGGATGAATAGTAACTATGAAACTCCTTGTATTATTCACCTTCATTATCTGATTTGACAAACTTCAAATTATTTCCTATCTCATTCTCAACCAAAGATTTCTATTTCTTAAAATGATCAAAAACATCTAATTTTTTACGTATGCAATAAACCTAAGTTTTTATAGTTGCATCATTAATAAAATTAACATAATAAGAAGTTCCACCAAGGGATGATACCTAAGTTAGTACCCATACATCTGTATGTAAAAGCTCTAACTTTTCATCCTTCTTTATCTTTTCAACTCTAAAAAATATGACTCTCTTCTATTTCCATACATATAGTGCTCACACAAATCCAAACCCACCTTCTTCAAATCTGGCAAAAAATTCTTTGAGTGGATAATTTACATCCCCTCCTCATGTGCCCAAGTCTATTATTCCATAATTTGCATCTAATTTTGTAGAAGCTAAAGCAATAGAAGAGTCAACATTACTAATATATAAATATAATGTACCTACCTTCTATCCTTTTGCTATTATCAATGATCATTTACTGGCCTTTCATGAATAATATAAAAATGTAAATGTGCAACCCTCACTTCCCAACTACCCTGTTGAAATTAGATTTTTTTCTCAACTTAGGAACATGCCTAACCTCTTTTAGCAACCATTTATTTCCATTATATAATTTTACATTAGGGGACATTTTGGTTTAAAAATGGCCTTGTAAGAACTCTAAAAAAATAATTTATTTCTTATTTTATCAAATATATTAATTTAAGTAAAAAACAATTCACTCAACCATATGAGTTAAGCTAGTCCATTGGCCTATTCAAAATGTTTAAAACACTTTAGTTAATTATTTTTTCGGTCTTTTTCTTGTCTTAATAATTTTATAGAAACACTCCAATTAATTACTTTTTTTTTCCTTTTTTCTTTTTTATTATCTTATTTATTTTTATATTATCTTACTTTTATTTTTTCATATGGTTCTCACATCCATTAATTTCTTTGTCACACTCATCTCTTCTTCTACAAGTAATCATGGTATAATCTTGGATTCTTGGAATTGTCGGTCTATAATAGTTGATATGCAAAATTTTTGGATCCTCCTTCCATTGATCCATTGTAAAAAGTGATTTTTTTAAAACATTTTGTTTATATTTATGTAGGTGCATAGAAAATTCTTTCATCTTGTCCTTTCTATAAACTTTATTTATCTCCAATAGGGAGTCATTATGGCTACATCATATTTATTATTTAGTCATCTAACTATATACTTTTGTCTTTAGATAAAATATTCAAAATCATGAAATGACTTCGAGAAAAATAATTAATTTGTACACTTATATATGTAGGTAAATTCCTTCTACACAATTTTCTTATAGACTTTCTATTAAAACTGACCAAACTATGCAATCTATTGATGTAGGCCATTAAAATATGAATTTAGTTTTTTTCTAGATCAATTTGAGTCCTTTGGAAATCACATATCCTAAGAACATAAAATCCTTTGCATAAATAAGCACTTTGGATCTATCAATTTTTGTTCCTACTTCAACCACTCCATTTCTTGTCTCAGGTGCATCAAATATGATCATGTAATTCATCAACCTCTGCACATGGTGAATATATCACCCCAAATGGTAGAAATAATTCATACTACCCTTTCATCATTTTGATTTTTTTCTTCCACTCATCTTTTTATTTGATTTGGATATGATGATAACCAGACTTTATGTCAATCTTTGATAAGTTTCTCATAAACATTATAATAGTCCATCATGTGGAAGTGAATTTTTTTACTAGATCACGATCTTTATTGGTTTGGATTGTGTACATATCTTTCATTCTTTTCCTTAAAACATGAGAAATGTTGGTACTTTTTAGAGACTTAAACTCTCTCTCTTATCAATCCTCTGTATGATGAATATTTTACTTTCTTATTTAATTCTTCATTTTAAAATGAGATCATTTTATGGTAAGATACATTTATCAAATTGGCTCCAAACTATATCCATTTATCTAACTATTAATTTTCTTGGCCACTAGACCATTTCATCATATAAGGTTAGTTTCTTTTATTTATTTATTACTATTCATATTTTCTTATCAGGTTATCATGCCAGAATCAAATTATAGAGGAGAGGTGGGATTACCTTACTATATGAATCACCTTACTTTGTTGTGGCTTTGACAATCATCAGGACTTATTTATTTTTGTTAACATACACATGGGCCCATTTTGTGTACATGTCATCCAAAATAAATTAACTTTTACATAAATATTTGAATCTTTCATTTAAGCTTTGCTTTTTTCACTCTCTTTTGTATGTGGGATAATTATTATGTGGATATATAATGTAGCTAATTATTTATTTAACATGGGACTGGTTAAGATCACTGAACAATACTTAATTTTTACTTTTTAATCTTTGTGGAAGGAATTATTGTAGATACTACTACAAAAATAAAACTTGCACATATGCTCTACTTATCCATTTAATTTTTTTATATACTTTTATGCATCTCTGTATTTATATTTATATTGGTTCCACTAACACCTTTGTTAGTGGCACATTTTATTACTTTATCTTCTATACTTTAGCTTCTTGGTTCTAAGGTTTGAATGTTTATCCAAGGTAGGCATTTACCCCTCTATCTTTGAGATATGTTCTTAGTAATAAAAGGAAGATTTTTGTTCCATTTGAAGTTTATATGGGGGTGTTGTATTGTTTGCTTAAGTTGTAAATAATTTATTGTATGGGTTACTCTATTTGAAGGTGATATTTCATATTATTTTTTGTTTATCCCCTCTCAGAGTCTTTAGTTCAAAGTAGTTTGTGAATTTGGATAGAACTTTGTATATTTTCAATATTCTAAGGAGGACCTATTTTGGTTTTTGTATGTTAATAAGGTAAAATAATTGAAGGGTAAATGAAAAATGTTTTTGAAAATTTATGTGCTTCTATTATATATTCATTCCTTTCTATGCTAAATCCTTTTACTAGTGTTTCGACATCCCCCTCTGCCCTGTTATTTTCTCCTCTTTTCATCTTTTATTCAACAATTTTTTCTCTTATGGATCATGTATTATTCTCAAATGGATCAATGTGAATCCTCAAGTGTTCTAAAGAGCACATGCCTACCTAAATTAAAAAAAGGTAGGTGAAAGGATAATTAAGGTAAACACTATAAATTCGATGAATTACTACACCTTAGATGATGTTTATAGAGCCTATTTCATTTAATGAATACATAATTTCATAGTGTCCTTACAATGGAACACTATTGGTTCATATTTGATCTCTTTGGCCATGTTTGGAACATGGATAAGTCATAAGAGTTTATCAACAAAATGCCAATAATACCTTATTCCTCTATATGAAGATCTTGGATAGGTTCTATTATAAATCATAATAACATAGAGTTGGGACTACTTAATTTAGATCACCTTGGTTAGTTATAAATATAAAATGTTGTTCATTATATGATTTTGTCAAATATCTATGTAGTGGGTGGCAGGTGTTCATTGTTAATTTGACCTAACATTTCATTGTATTCTTATAATTAATTTTTAGGGATAAATGTCACTTCGAATACCTAAAATTGAGATAAGATTTGTTGTCATTTATAACATAAAATATGATGATGGGACTTGGATTCCAATGACTTCATTTATCAATTCATTAATTACAATGAGACCTTATAATAATGGAGAACATAAAGTGACAATAATACATTCTTCTAATGTAAAACACCATTGGAAAGGGATGATCAAAGATTTCAAGATGAGCCAAGGAGGTAAAAAAATATCAAAAATTAAAATTACATGTGTCTATGATAAGAAAGAGATGTTGAAGGAATGAATTGTAGAAATAGAGGACTTCACAAAAATGAGTTCTAACTATGAGTAAGTAATATTTTTTTTTTCAAATTCACCACTTTTCATTTATTGGATATATAATTCTCTTATCAATTTTTTTAATGCATGCTTTTAAAAAAGATTCAACATTTTATTTCTTATAGGCTTGTGTATTTCAAATTAGGAGGAATGAGAGATAATTAAATACATTACTAGTACCTTTTATGATGTTTATTCTAAAATTAGAGAAATTATGTAGGCTGGAAAGGACCTTGCATGGTTGCTGAAACAAGGGATATGATTATATATATATATATATATATATATATATATATATATATATATATATATATATATATATATATATGTCCTTCCAAAAACTGGTGCATCACATGGAAAAATGGAAGAGATCACTTTGATAATGATTGATTCATTTACAAGGAAAACTATATATTTTTCAACCATAACTTATTATCACTACAAGAATTTTGAAGAGGTGCAAGCAGGTATAAAGTTGAGAGGAGGAAATCATGTACAGATTAGTTTATTCATGTCCATGGGAATTTTTTGTCATATGTTTAAGGATTAGATGTCCATTTGAAGAACCAAAAAAACATATGCTACTTCATCATCATATTATATATTGTTATAATACTTGTTTTTATTTGTTTGGGATAAAATATTATACTTAAAAAATGGAGAAGAAATAGAATGTAGATTGCCTCATGATACAATTTCCTTCAAGTAAAAAATTATACACTCATTTTTCAAAAAGTTTATAATCATATTTTATGATATTTTATAATTTTTGTATGAATATTGTTATCAATGTTTTAGGTATTGGATTTAAAGGAAATTTTTATAGATGCCATTCCAATTCTAAACTTGGAGATATGTTCATCAATCAAGTCAATGTACCTGGATCCAAAATGACCAAGATGATAATGATGGAACACATTCTCCAAAAAAATCATTTTTAGTTATGATGAATGGTGTGACTTTCAAAACATAATAAATGAAAGAAAATTGGACATTATTTTAAGAAAACATCTTGAAATAGAGGAAGAACTCAACAACTTCATATTTTTACATAATGGAAAAATGTAAGTTACGTTAATTATTTTACATCTATTAATTTTAAATATGAATTAAAATGTTTGTTATAGGGACAATGTGCATATAAATATTATCATTATTTGTTTATAAATGTTCAGGTTGTAAAATGGTGGGAAAGTATCATTCTTTACAAGGATTATATTGACCCTGTAACATTGGAAATCAAGGAATCTTAGAAATAATTTTATGAAAGATTGCTCTGCATTAGTAGACTTAAAGAACTATATTATTAATACAATCTATGTTAAAGGGAGCATTCAATAATTATAATAAATGAGGATGTATAATTTTAGCCTCTATTTTTTAGCAATTAGTGATCATCATTCCAATTCAGATATGCATATAGTTAGGCTTCTAAAGTTAAAAATCCAAAGCTTAGAGAAGCCAATGTAGCCATACTTTCTCTACTAATATATTATATTGGTTTTTATTAGAATTTATAATTTGAACTACTAATTAAGAAATTTTAAGTTATTTTGATGTCAAATAGTGTTTTAGTGTTAATATATTATATTGGTTTTTTATGCTAAAAATATGAAACTGTGATACTATGTTTTATTAACATCAGATCTATCTTTTTCATTACATGTTTAATTTTTTCATAAACATACCATGCTACAGATCAACTACAAGTCAAATGTTTAATTTTTTCATAAGATTTATTGGATTTCACCTTGCCCAAGGTGTTTACAACTAGAATTTGATCACTTGATTATCTAACAAATGATGCATGGATATATTGTTAAGTTTCTTATCAAAATATTGTTTTGATGTTAAGTACGTGAGGTTTTATCTCTTATACTTGAGTTTTTGAAAGATAACATGTTAATGGTAGGATTATGCACATTGAATTATTACATGGATATTGACATCTCTAAGTTCTCTAGTCCTTATGAATTTCAAACTAGATTCTCTATTCATGTATATACATATCACTACACTTGGCTAAGGCACTGAGAGTATATTCAATACAATAAACCTAGCAATAGATCATAAGGTGTAAATAGTGATAGTATTCAGAGTTCTATTTCACTTACATTATGATATGTCTACAAATGTATATGATGTATAATGATATTTAGATACTACCAATACATGATGTGTTTGATAACTATGTCTAAAAAATTGATTTCATATAGTGAGCCACATAGGAAACTATGAAACCATGAAATACAAAAATGGTTATTATATTAATGATAAAATAAGTGGTGGAAGTTTCATATAAAACTTCATGCATAGAACAAGAAATGGAAGACTAAAACTTTCTAAACTAGTATCACCCTTTCTACCTTTTGGATAATGTCCCTCCAAACACTTCCCCTGACTAGGTATAATCTACTATACATATCTTTCCTAACATGAAATTTGTTGTCCACTATGAAAATGATAATATTTAATGTTGTGTAAATATCCAAACCTATACTAATAATAAAATATGTAGATATGTGATGTTGGAGCATCAACACCATTATGTACATTTTGTAAATATAAAACTATGTAAGTCAAATAAGCCTTGTCACAAAGGCAAAATTCTTGGTAAATACCAAATAAGGTCCTAAGGAGCTTATAAAATCATGAACATGTGATAGAATGATTTTTCAATAGTTAATAAGTCATAACTTGGAATTTTATGCAACATTCCAAGTTTCCCTCCAAAATTCTTTATTTAAAAATTCATATTTTGAAAAGGGACTTGTAAATATCTTGAGTAGTTGTAAAATTCATAAAGGAGTCACCAAGGTAAATGCCTCTTGTAAACATGTTTTTACAACATCTAGAAGATGTTACACCTCATCACTTTATCCAAGGATGAGGCTCACATTGAAAGAGTTTAAAGAAGGTAAGTTTTTTGGGTTGAAAATGTAAGAGAAATAACCCCAAGAATATGAATAAAGAGTTCTTGATTTGAATAAAATTCTATTAGCAGACCTTTCACTATCTAAATATGCATGGTGTTGATGATACAAATGGAGTATGAATAGAGTATTTGAATAAAGATATGGTTTTATGTATTGGTAAGTTGAAATATGATTTTTGATAGTTATTATACGTATTTGTTAATTGAGTTTCATTATATTTTTAATGTTAAAATCACAGCCCTATATGTCCTCTGTGTTTATCTTTTATGGTTTTCAAGACTGAGGGAAAGCGAGAGCCATTGAATATCATATTAAGAAATATTGAGGAATGTGTGATTACAATGGTATCATGACTAACAATCTCTTTATAATCCTTAAACATTGTTTCTTTTATTTTTGGTAAAGAGTTGTTAAGAAGATTGGACATAAACCTTGTGCTAGTACTAAGGAGGATTGAGAGGGCTTTTTATATGAAGGTTGTGTGAGTAAACTAAGTTAAAAATAAAGAATGTCTATTTATAAAAAATTAATCAATATTTTAAGGTGAATGTAATATCTCAAAGTGTTTAAATATATTTTGGGTTCATATATCATGTATCAAACCTGTAGTTGTTTAGAAAACTCACACATTCAACTGTAAAAAGTAGGAAATGGTATAAATAACTTATCAGTGGGACTTTAAGAGGTTTTAAGAGGAATAAGGGTTTAGAATTAAAATTAATATTTCACATAGGTGTGAAAATATCTAAGAAACCTAAACATGCATTTTATTTCCATTTAAGTGTTCACAGTCTTGCCAAAAACACACAATCCAACATAGAAGGGTATAAAAATTTGAATAGAGGCTATAAACTAAGAGTCTATTGATTTGAGAATTCATGTGGAACCTTATCAGACCCTAATAAATGTCCAAAGTCATTTTAAAACCCTAAAAACATTTGGATAGGTCATTTGTTACCTCTTGGGTACTAACATTGAGATAAAGAACATTAAGGAATACGATGTATTAAAGAATAAATTATGATTTAAATATAGGTAAATAACATTGAAATAAATGTTTTTTAAGTGGAAGAATTAAAAATCAATTAATAACTCTTAGTTTATAGTCTCAATTAATAACAATTTTTTATTGTATCAGTTTCCTTTGATGAGTAAATGAATAGAGTAGATGATTATGAATGTATTTGTGAAGTGTTTGAGGTATCATTATCATAAGTAGTCTATTCATGATGAGATTCACCTCTATGAAATATTATATGATAATTAGAAGTATAACAATCCAAGGATAGTTTTGAAAAATAAAAGTGAGTTGTAAATGTTTTTGAAATCATTCATTCAAGGTAGTAGGGAGAGAAAGGGGTTATATTTGAAGGGTGCTAATGAATATACACCCTAAGGGAAAATAATGGAAGTTTTTTCTAGTTTTTTAAAGGTGATGTGAAAACCCCTATTTTATATACAATTATAATGTAATTATTATGTAAATATAGTATATAAACTATTTCATACTCTACTTGTTCTCAAGACTCTGATATCTAAAAATAACCTTTACAAATGCAATCTTCACAATCTTTTAAATATTTTAATTAATTTAAATATTTTAAATTTTTTGGTTTCTTGATTTTTTTGATATAAATTCTTATGTATAATACTAACACGAGTGCGTGATGGTCATAGGGTTATTCATATGTTTTCCCTCAAGTGTGGCCAAATGATAAGATCTAGTTCCCACCTTTTTTATTACCAAAAATGGTCCCAACAAATTGGTATTATATTCAATTTTGTGATCCTTAGTGTATACACCATAAATTGTTCAAAAAACCGCACATATAATGTCTTTTCATAGTCCTTTCATAAGATACTCCAACTAGAGAATATGAGTTTTGTTTACATTTTGCCATGTATTTTATTTTATCCATTTGGGTCTTTTTCTAAGCTTGAGTCATCTTTTTACCCATTCCCAGTCACCTCAAGCCTTTCAAATGGCCATTTCACCACAGTGAGGTTAGGTTTCCCATGCTCATTCCATCCCCCTTGGTCCTTAGCTTGTAGGATAAGAGTGTTCAAATTGCACTACAACACTGAAACCTAGGGTGTCAAATTTTTAGTGCTCTTATCCAAAGCTAATTTGAGCCTAAATGGATAGTTTCTTCCATTCGATGGGTCTTACCTATTTCCTTTACTTTGTTCCTAATTTTTCTAATGTTGACCAAATGTAAATAAATCTCCCAAATTTGAGATAATGAGTCGCCTATATAAAGGACTACATAAGGCATTTTATATCTAGAATTTACTACTTTGTCACATTAGACATAATAAAAATCAGTCAATAGAATATCTTAACTTCTCTACATCACACATAGACTTGCATGCTTGTTCATGGAAGGACCTAGGTGAAAGTGATTCTTACATCTATCATGCATATAGATTATTCACGCTCCTTAAGGGAGAACTACATTTGATCTGAGCCCCTAGCTTGAGGGTTAATGTAGGTAGTGGTTAGGATAGTAAGGGTTCCAGATCATGCAATAATTATTCCCCTAACCCATTTTTCCCATTTTTATTTTGATGTATTCATTTTTTGCATTTGTGTATATAAATATAGGTATTGAAGATGAAAATGGACCGATGATGAGCTCTATTAACTTTGAACCCCTAAAATTTGGTGCATAGGCTCACACTGACCTTGTGAATAAAACCCAAAAAGCTTAGATTTTTAGCACAACAACATCAAGGAGAGACTATAGCACCATAAACTAGGGTGTCCTATTCTAGTTCTCCTATCCAATAAGAAAAAAAAAGCCAAGTTCATATTCTTCACAGTGTCTTCATCTTATTTTTCACTTACCATCTCTAGAATCATTCGTTTCAACCTGATTTAAGATAAGTTTATTGTTATTCTTCTTGTAAAATTACCTATTGAAAATCTATATTTTTCTCCATTAAAATAATTTTTTTTATTATTCCATACCCTTATTATTTAGGATCTAAACACTAAATTCCCAAAAATAATAAAATATTTGGTGAACTCATCCATAATTAAACACTATATTCTACATACTACTTCTAAAAATATGTGTACTCATTCATAATCCATGTACTCTTCAATCCATAATCAGGAGGAGGCATCCTATACCTATCTCACTTAGCCCTCATCATATCCCTCTCTCCTGATGCCTTAACATATGCAGTTGTAGCTATAATAGCCATGTCAAACAAATGAACATAAAAACCATCTATAAATATTGATCACTATATCAAATCCTCCTCCACAACATCATCAAGAACATGTTATGTGAGCTCCCAAAGTGTAGACACAATGATGGTCTCCCAAAACCCATCATCTCCACTTCCTTCCCTAGCCTGTGCTTCATCCTAAGCACCTTCAACTCCACCTGTATTAAAAATTATAACATTATGTTAGAAATACATTTTCAAAATAATCTAAAACATACACAAAACTTGAATAATATTTAAATATAATCAATTATTACCTCCCATCATTTGGATCTAAGTAGGGTCATCATACTTAGGGGCATCCCCTCCACCAGTAAGATAGAATAGAGCCCATCGATGCCTCACCCACCATTTGGTAAATTCCTCTATGTATCCAACATCATCTACATCAGGAATATCTATATCTGTATCTCATTCATCTAAAGGTAATGGTGATCACTTAGCCTCAATATCCCTACCATGAGCTCTTACTCTTGTCGATGCTTGTGCACTCCTCACCCACACCCATGATACTAGAGGCACATCCTATATAACCCCAAACTACCTAGTCATGTGATCATACTAAGGTACTCATACACTCTATGCCAATGGTCATGTAACCAACAATTGACCCTAATATAATGTAATTTCACTACATCCACAAACAACCTAGGAAATCCTCTATAGGGCCTTTATATGATATCTTGAGCCATTAGTCTATTTAACACTCATCTATAATGATCTATACCAAAATACCTAATATCCAATGAACTAATCCATTGCTCCCCATATAGATGTGGATGTTCCCACCTCTCTCTTGGTAACCCAACATCCACATAATCACTATATGCTCATAGGCCCAAAAATGCAATAAATTAGTTGTACTTAAACCACCATTGAATGCCTCATGAGTAAACCTATATAGATATCCATATAAGTGGGAAAGCATAGTCTTACCCCATGAGAACATAGTGCCACATACTTTTACACTATGTATAATCTTATGCATCCTATATATAATTGATACACCACTCCCATCCACTACAAGAAAAGAAGCCAACAACACAACCAACCATTTTCATAGATGTGAAACACTCAATCAAATAATAACTGACAATAGTACATCATTAGCATTGCATCTCCCATGTATGCCTGAGGATACACTAGATAAATACAAGAATGCACAAGCAATGACATCTACATCCATATCATCTTATAAAGTCACATGCCATCCACTAATTGGAAAATGCAAAATATGATACACATCCTCTAGAGTAATTTATCTCTCTAGTAAAAATTCATAAATTATATGTGTCTACATTCCACCTTTCACACAAGGTGGTAATCAAATGCCTATCCCACTACACAGTGCCTAGGTCACACACATGACCTAGCCCTACCCTATCCATCATAACCATCTCATCAGTTGATAAAGGCAAAAATATCAGAGTCTTCATCACTTGGCCTCTATGGAACTCCCTCATCCATACCTCACCCTAAAAAACTTCAAAAAATAGCAAAAATATCTGTCAACCATGCCAAACCAATAACAAAGCAAAATGATAGAAACTAAACTAAACATTTTCCTATAAAATCTAGCCTCTAGGATAAAAATGCTATGTATAAGACATCAACACTATATAGGAGTACTACAATGTAGAAAATAGTGTTGGATCCTGGATAACAACACTAGAAGAAGGATAGGAGTGTTGAACCTAGTAATTTTTTTATAAAAACTTCAAAATATCTCAAAATCATCAATAATAGGCTTCTAAATAGGCCTAAATCATGTATTTTAGCTACTTATCAGGGTAACCTCCCCACTAACATCAATCATACTATCAACTACTCAAATCAGATCATGGTAAGTGATTATCTCTTAGGCATATCTCCTACTCCAGAGCTCCATATCTCAAACTAGTCAATGCACAAATGAATCAAGAATCAATCTAATTTTCCTATATCAAACAAATTTTTTTTCATTCAAAGAAAAATACCATTTTGCCCATAACTTGAACCCCATAGCTTCATTTTATAAGCCATTTTATTCCACAAAACCATGATGATATTGCATTCGATATCTAACAAACCTCAATCCTTTATTACATCATTTGCCTAATATGACACAGACACACATCTCTATACCTATTTCATACCCAGACATATAACTTGGTCCTCACCAATCAAAACTTGTTCAATTTTTATAAAATTTTGTCCTCACCAATCAAAGATCATTCAACTTTTAAATAACTCAATCTAAATAATCAATCAACTTCTCAGATCAATCGAAACTATACCAACCTTGTTCCTAAACTTATGCCAATAGTCATCACTTTTGACTCAACCTCCTCTATTATAAATTTCATCCCTTTCCCCAAAAAGGGGGCATCATTCCTACTATTCTTATTCCTACACCTACCTAACACACATATCCACTCTCATAGAGAGGATACACCATGGTTCTTACACCTCCAATAGTTAGATTATTAGATTCAACTTAGATGGGTCAACACATATAGTGATTTAGATACATGGGTCACTTAGCATGGTTTTTACACCTCCAATAATTAGAATTATTAGATTTAGCTCAGATTGGTCAAGATATACAATGATTTAGATTACATGGGTCACTCAACATTACTCAAGACATAAAAAGGGACATACCTTCAATTTATATATAAATAAATTACTTAGATATATAGTGGTTTAGATCGTATGGATTTATAGTGACTTCAATATAGATTCAGACCAAATATCAGATTTGGGGGCATGTACATCACTACATGTCCCACACATATAGCTTCATACAACATAACATAATACAAACTAGATAGCAGATTATAGGCACAATACAGAGCACATTGTTTTGATCTCTAGTTTTACACATGGGACATGACATGATAGCTCATTTAGCATGTGGTTATATAGATTACCAGAATATACAGATGCATCACTCACATACCATATTTGGGGGCATGGCACAGATGCTCATGTTCTTAATCATCTAAGCTTATATAGATTATAATGGAAAGACATGCCATTTTCTTTTTACACATTTATCAAAGTTTCAGATTACACCCAGACATACCTAGGTTGTCACCAATTTGGACTATATGATTAGTTTTAGTGGTTGGTCTATAACATTACTCAGACCCAAGAGTTTTTGTGAGATAGAGGGAAAACATTGGTTTCAGATCTTTGATCACTTCTCAATTTTAGTTTAGATTATTCAGATTGGGGGCATGATAGATTTTTCTCTTCATAGTATATATATTCTATACACACATTCTAGATTACATGATTGTATGTGGGATAGATGACAAACATTAGTTTTGGGCCTTTGAACATTTCTCATTTCCAATCAGATTTAGTATAGGGGCATTCATTTCAAGGATTCCTTCTTTCTCTAGGCACTATTCAAACTCAATACAAGAAGCATCCATTTCAAGGATTCCTTATTTATCTAAGTACTATTTAGTTCTCCATCCACTTCCTTGGATAGGAAATTGGACCCATTTTCAACACACGTATCATCATGTAGGTAAGTTTAGGTACACATCTTCTTTTCTTTATTTTACTCTAGTACTTCATTTCATTGCATCAGTAGATTAAAAGGGGGGAATGTATACATCCTAAATTAGTCAAGCAACCACACATATCATGTCTTTTCATAGTCCTTTCACAGGAGACTCTGATTGGAGAATATGAGTTTTATTCACATTTTACCATTTTTTTCATTTTATCCATTTAGGCCTTATTCTAAGCTTGAGTCATCTTTTTACCCATTTTGAGTCACCTCAAGCCTTTGAAATGGCCATTATACCTCAACCAGGTTAGGTTTCCCATGCTCATTCCATCCCCCTAGTCCCTAGCTTGTAGGATAGGAACACTGGGATTGGACTACAACATTGAAATCTAGGGTGTCCAATTTCCAATGCTCCTTTACAAAGCTAATTTGAGCCTAAACAATTAATTTATTCCATTGGATGGGTCTTACCCCTTTTATTTACTTCATTACTAATTTTTCTAATGTTGGCCAAATGCAAATAAAGTTCACAAATTCAAAATAATGAGTATCCTATATAAAGGACTACACAAGGCCCTTTTTATCTAGTAGTTACTACTTTATCACATTAGACATAATAAAAATTAATCAATAATATAGCTCCTTTTCTCTACATCACACATATACTTACATGTTATCAAGGAAGGGCCTAGATGAAAGTCATTCTTGCATCTATCGTGCACGTTGATTATGCACATTCCCTAAGGGAGAACTACATTTGATCTGAGACCCTAGTTTGAGGGTTAATGTAGGTAGTGTTTAGGACATTAGGGGTTTTGGATCATGTAATCATTCTTCCCCTAACCCAGTTTTCCCCCTTTTAGTTTTTATGTGTATTTTGTTTGCATGTGTGTAGATGGATATATCTATTGAAGACTAAAATGGACCTATGGTGAGCTCTATTAACTACCAACCCTTGAAATTTGGTACACAGGCTCACATTGACCTAAGAAACAAAACCCAAAAATATTAGATCCTAAGGACAATAATTTCAGGGAAGGAATATAGAACTAAACATGAGGGTGTCCTATTTCAGCAATCCTATCTAATAAAAAAATGAAAGCTAAGTTCAGACTCATAATAGTGTCTTAGTCTTATATTTTACTTACCAGATCTGGAATAATTCATTTTAGCCCAATTCAAGATAAGTTTATTTTTCTTCCTCTAGTAAAATTACATATTTAAAAAATATATTTTTCTCCATTAAACTAAATTTTTCCTATTATTCCAGACCCTTATTATTTAGGATCTAAACACTAGATTCACAAAAATAATAAAACACTTATCTACATTATATTATTCTAATTTTCTTTTAGGACTTATTCACCCACTTGAAATTATTATTTTTTAATATTATTTCCATATACAAATTTTATATGATCATGATAAACCTTAAGGCACTCAATATCCTATATGAATTCATCATCACACATCTATAACTCATGCAACAATTCTTCTTAATATTCATTATCTATGATAATGTCATTTAAGCGGCTCTTTAAAGATGGTGTCCATAGATCTAAATGTAGATAGACTTATGATCCATGAATTAGAGAATAAGGCAAGAATTTTTTAGGTGTATGAACACTCATGTGATATTCTCATAGCACATATAAATATTATTATGCTAATCTTCAACATGTTTGGAAGCTATCATACTAAATATTTTATCCATTATTTTTATAGTTGCCTTAACTTATCCATTTCCTTGTAGATAGTGAGTATAGAAAGTATGATAAATCTTGTATTTATCACAAAATATCTTAGTTATTTTATTTTTCAAATATCATCCATTATCTATGACAATAGCTAAGTGTAGTTTGAATCATGAAATGATATTTGTTGTCAAGAATTTAAATTTATCTTATCCCATAGTTTATTATAATGGTATAGCCTATATCCATTTGGTAAAATAATCCATATCTATAATGATAAATCTGTATCCTTATAATTTTTGTAGATTTATTTTCTAATCAACTCAAAACCCTAAAGAGAAAATGGATGTGGTGAAATAATAGGTTGTAACACATGTGAAGGTGCATTATTTTAATTATTGTGTTTATGAATTTGTGGTATATTTTAGAATATTTGTGACATTATTATTCCATTTTGATTCATAGTCAAGTGATCCAAATTTTTTCCCTATACACTTTGGTTTGAGAAGATGGAGTTTTTGACTCAGATCGCAGGCTCAAATTTCTTTTTGCCTCAATTTTGTCTAAGTGTCAAAATCAAGTGAAAGCTACCAAGTGTCATTAGCTGAGGCACCTTTCATAATTTCTACAAGTTGGTCAGGATGTGCCACACATCTCATATTAAATCAGTGGAATGCAACAAGTGTTAGCATCCGTGTTTCATGTCAGCGTCTTCATTTCAAATCTATTTTGAGCAGAAGGTTTCAACAAGCTAAGTATCAGGATCAAGTGGAAGGTGCTAGGTGGCAACAGTGGAAGGTTTCAATGTGGTTTTATAAAAGCAATGGAAGACACCACGTATCCCTAGCTAAAAAGAGTGGAAGCCATCACGTGTCAGCCTCAGAATTATCTTCATTTTGTTTCATTGATAAGAAAAGACTGTGGTGGGTCTTGGGTTTTTGTTATAAAGCAAGTAGAAGTTGCCAAGTGTCACCATCTGGGTAAGTATGAAATCAAGCCTAATTATTTCTATAGTATAGATAGGTCAATGTGGAGACAGACATGTGTCACCTTCCATAGGTTTCTCAAAAGATAGCTAAAGGTAGCAGAGATCACCACGTGTCCTTTGTCAAGAATAAGCAGAAAGCACCACATGTCCCTCTTCTTTTTTTGAAGTTCCTCGGGTGAGAACTACTTTGGGTGCCATTTTCTATAGAATTTTGTTTAAGTTTTGGGAGAAGTGGATGGTGATAGATGTCAAAGACTGAACACTTCTAAGTGAAGACACAATAAGAGTATAGGTAATGCAAAAGGCACTGTGTGTCTTTGGTAAGGATGCAGAACATGCCAAGTGTCATTCTTCATTGCCTGCTAAGTAATAAAAAGGTTTTCAAGAAATTGGCCAGGTGTCCTCTTTCGTTTAATAGAAGGGAGAGTCCTATGTATCTATTTTAGCCAATGAACTGTAGGAAGATGGAATGTTTTAGAATCTAGGAAATATCTTCTGTTAGACACTTTTAGTTCAGCTAGAGTTTAGTTGGGCCATTAGATTGGGAACATGTAGACAATCTGGAGTGAATCCAATGCTATAAATAGGGGTGCAGAGGTCACCAAAGATCATCATCAAAAGATTGGAGAGAATTTTTTGTGAGAGACTATTGTCAAGAGTTTTTAGATTTTTAGAGCTATGATCAGGAATATTATTTACCTTTGTTCTATTTTCTTTAGTTGGAAATTTTATGTAACTGTGCATATTTCTGTGCCTTTTATGTGATTGGATAACTAATAAGAAGATAAAGTTTTGTTCCTTTTTTGATGTTTTATGTCTCATTGCAAAAGTAGTCTAAGCTGTGAGCCTCTATTTCTATTGTTTCTATCTTTTACATTGATCATGCCTTATTCGCTCTTTAATGTAATTAAATCTTACATATATTTTCATTGTTCTTAGAATTAAGGGTTGAATTACATTTAGGTGCATCGCCATAGTTAGATTTTCTTTCTTTGTATTTGTGTTTCTGTTTAAATTCCTATCCCTTTCCTCCCAACACTCGAGATAAAGAAGAGACCAACTTCTTAAAAATTTGGAGGTCATTTCAAGTTGCAAGTCCCACATTCTTTAAACTTCCCATTGTTGGTGTTAGAAAAAAAGCACAATTTTAACCATCAATAGTATATTTTACAATATTTGTGACATTCTTATTCCATTATGGTAAAAAATTATCCTTGGTGAAATGTTTATATGACATTACACTGAAATGTTCTTCACATTCACTATCATATACCTTAAGTAAATTTGCTTGAGCCTCCTTGTGATTGAGGAATTGAAATAAATGTCTATCTAGTGACCTCTAAAATATATATCACCAAAATAATACATATTGCATTTCTTTTCACTATAACTTATGTTTATCATCTTGTATAGGATTCTATGGAAAAATAAATCTCTATATAAAATTATATATGTCAATATACCATTATGACTTAACTACAATATGAGTATATGCATGAACATATAAATCATCCATGTATTATGTAGTAGTTTAACATTACCTTAATTTTTTTATAATAAAAATCACATGATCATCATTAAAATTATTGTGTTTCATATATGCAGAACTAAACATAATATCAACATGTCTATTATCTTTTAACAAATTGCTTTTTATGGAAAAGGGATCAAAATATATCATTTAGTATTGTACCATTTCATTATATGGAATTATATTCTATTTATTTGTTTAATAAATATATAAAATTTGGTTGATCACTTAATTAAAATCCCCATATATTCATAAATATTTTATATGTAATGTTCGTGATGTGCATAATCCGAATATCGGGGCCTCATATTCTATTATACTATTTGTGTATGAAAATCCTAAATTAAATTAAAATGGTATTGGCTAGATCTAAGGAATAAGGTAAAATATACCTACCCTAGTGCCTTTAGTGCATTTGGATCCATCAAAATACACGGTCCTAGTATT
>JARHVA010009992.1:207500-212500 GCA_037957365.1 Torreya grandis
TATATATATACATACATATATATATATATATATATGTATATGTATATGTATATGTATATATAAATTAAAATTTTCTCTTGATAGTGTTAACTCTTGACCTTGCTTGATGTGATTTAAACTTGGTTGATGACTACTCCTAATGATTTATTTATAATTTTGGAAGAATATGGAATATTTCCTTAATTTAAAATAGTGTATTTGATAAGTCCTTGATAATTATATATAGTGAATATTATTGACCTAGAATTATATTTATATGCACTAAATTTAGTAATTTACCATGCCAAAATGTTAGGTGAATGGGCCTACCTAAGGAAATGATTTGATTTTTTAAAATATTCATTGGTAAGTTAAGGGAGGTAACGTACGAATAAATGCAATAATTCCAAACTTACTATCTGTTTATATGATGTTATTGTTATGTAAATAGGAATACCAATGTGGTGATTTAGAACTAACTGAGTAGGATATTTAATTGATTTATCACAAACATAATTGTTCTTATATGTGATTGATATAAACTTGGAAAGGATTGGGCTCATAGATAGAATGCAAGTGTGTGGGAATGGGAAGTGAGATATATTTTGAGGTGCACAAGTAATTTAGGATGAGTGTAGGTAAATATTTATATTACCAAGTGTCAAATACCAAATTTTAGTGTCTACAAAGTCAAACCCCATAATCTAAAATATTTAGTGATAACATGATATAGCATTCCAAGAATCTATATTTCATTTGTGTTTCATATCTATTTTTTGTAACTTATAACTCATGTTATATAAAATATGTGAATATTCCATGCATATAACCCCAAATTTATCTAAATATTTACATATTTGAAAATCTTATAACCCATGGCTTGAAAATTGAGAGCATGTGCATTGTTGATGACCCTAATTGATTGGAAATCTATCATATTCATCCTAATATGATATTTTAATGATTATGAGATCTTTAATTTGTATGATATATCCAAAAATATTTATTATTTACTCATAAAGGCTTAATTCTCTAGGACAAGCCCACTACTATGGCACCCTTTTTAGTCTAGGGAAGTAGCTTTCAAGTCACTAATCTCAAAAAAAAGAGTCAAATTTATCATTTTATGTATAAATATGTAATCATGTATAAACATGTAAACATGTTGATAATATTTCATCATATTAAATAATTTAGGGTGATCATGTAAAATATTTCGAAAGGATGTTCATTCATCATATTTTTACATAAATGCTAAAAGGACCAATCTTGGATCCTTATCTATCACATAATTAAACTCTATTATTTATTAATTAATCAACACTAATATATCTTATTCATATGGTGAAGTAGGGATGGTGTCTAGGTCATCTAACTAGACATGATCACTAGGGCCTTCTATATTTCCAAATTATAGATGGGAATTTTTTGTATGAAGAAACCTATTCTTGTGATAAAATAGATGGATATCATCTATTCCTCTAAATACTCTAAGGCTCCTTAATGAAAAATTCATCTAATGTCCAAATTTAAAGTGAAATTTTATTATCAATGAGGTAAATTTATATTACATATAATGTTTAAATATGTTTAACTTCTCATACATGATATAGTATTAATTTAAGGATTTTTCTATAAATAGTTTATTATATGTACCATTAGTTTTTGGCCCTTATTTAAATACAATAATTTGTCATCCTATATGTGTATATGTTTTAATTCACTAAATAATTCCTTGTGTATACTCTTCCAATCCTTATTATTAAAATATCATCTTTTTAAATATAAAAGGTAGAATTCATATTTATTTAAATTAGTTGCCAGTAAGGAAGTAGTTTATAAATTAGGCATTAATATATATTTTTAATTTAATGAAGTAAATTTCTTAAATTCATGAGAAGAGGGTTACATATAAGGTATATAATGGTCCTAAGGCTAAGTCAATATATAATATTTGAAAGGTTCTTGACCTAGAGGGAATGTGTGTGTGTGTGTGTGTGTGTGTGTGTGTGTGTGTGTGTGTGTGTGTGTGTGTGTGTGTGTGTGTGTGTGTGTGTGTGTGTGTGTGTGTGTGTGTGTGTGTGTGTGTGTGTGTGTGTGTGTGTGTGTGTGTGTGTGTGTGTGTGTGTGTGTGTGTGTGTGTGTGTGTCCAAAATAAATAAATTTAAGGCATGAATACAAAGTATCAGGTACTACATTCATCTATTTATCCATGGTCTTCCTAATAAAATATTTTAGTTGAGATCATTACACATGAATTGGTAAAATATATCTCTTTTTATAGGACCCTATTACATTTTAATAAATATTTTCAAATCCTCAAATGTTCATATCAGAGAAAGAAAGATCATTTTATTTTATACCAAATAAATTAATAATGGATATATTACATATGTTTAATCCTAACTTATTATCCACCAAAATATATTTACCCATATTATTATGAACTTGTACTTTAATATACAATGAGAGATGTTTATATATAATGAGTTTAGGGAGTATATCATAAAATTCAAAAGATATTATTTATTTTTTCCATCATAATGTGTTAATAATAGAATCCACATAATTTGGTTATGCATCACTTGGTAAATTTATATCATGCAATGTTTCATAATAATATATTTATACATAATAACATTCTAGAGTAACTCTAACAAAGAAATTTTAGCATGGGTATCATTTAGATGATCCATCTTTGTGGGAGGTGGTTGGGGATGAGGATTAAGCTTATCTTATACCATATGATGGGTTAACTTAATCCTCAAAGTTGTAACAACATGGAACATGAATCCTAGTATAAGCCTAGGATGAATACCAAGGGTGGGATGGTAGCTTTTAGCATTTTGATATCTATGGGGAGGAATGAAATGAGTCATGCATGCTATATGGAATATATTAGTTAATGGATTAAATTAAAAAAGATATATGAATATTTGAATTAGTGAAGGATACATATTATTCATTATTAATTTTAGCCTTATTAGTAAGCCTAACATTGACCCAAATTATACATGAAAAAGTAAGACAATATCAAATGATTACAATCATGACTTGAGTCAACCAATAGAAATAATATTAATTTATTTGATACATATTTAATTTTTAATATGAGGGAAAATAAGAAATAATTTTTAAGAATCAAACCTTTAGGAAAAATATAAAAATATAAGAAATAAGGATGAAATCCTAATGAAAACCTAGGGTCTAGTAATGCTCAATAAATATATGGGTTCATAATATGTTTTACATATTTTTATTCCAATGTGAATCAAAATAGGATAAACTAGAAAAAATAATTAATATTAAAATGTATGGAATTCAAACATAAATTTGAATGGAAATAATTGAGATTGATTTGATAATTTAATTTAGTATATTTAGAAATCGCTAAGGAGATCAAGATATTTACCTACACTAGTTGACTAGTTGAATATGGCTATATTCTAACAAAAAGAATAAACTAGAATAAAACCTCTAATTTTATTAGGATTGAAATTGTGTCTTTGTGAATTCAATTTCACTAACATCATCCATGGGTTGAATTCATCAAACACAGGTGAAATATGATTGACATTAATATCTTGGGCTATTGTTATTATTTGTGACCATATAGTCTGATGTCCATATTTAATATATTTAAGTATGTGTGATCTTTGACCCTTGAATATGTGTGCAACTTAAAAAATCATATTTATTATCCTTAAAACCATAAGTTTACTTATGATGGATAAAGAATTCTAAGAATTAAGGAACTATAATTGGGTTGAGCTAACCCCAATCACCTTTTGATTATTCACTGCTACCTATGTATTCAATAACCACTACCTACGTATTCCATAATATTAAGAGGGAATAAAAGTAAAACGTAATTTATCCCCTTCATGTGATATATATATATATATATATATATATATATATATATATATATATATATATTATACATATACATACATACATATGTATATACATATACACACACACACACACATATATATATATACATATATATGTATATATGTATATATATACATATATATCTATATATATATACATACATACATACATATATATATATGTATATATATGTATATGTATATATATATATGTATATGTATATATATATATATATGTATATATATATATATATATATATATGTATATGTATATAAATATCTATATCTATATGTATATGTATATGTATATGTATATCTATATGTATATGTAAATTTGGTTTTCTCTTAATAGTGTTAAATCTTATCCTTGATTGGTGTGATTTAAACTTGGATGATGAATACTCCTAATGATTTCTTTATAATTTTGGAAGACTATGGAAGATTTCCTTAATTTACAATAGTGTATTTGATAAGTCCTTGATAATTATATATGGTGAATATTCTTGACCTATAATTATATTTATATGCACTAAATTTAGTAATTTACCATGACAACATGTTAGGTGAATGGGCTGACCTAAGGAAATGATTTGATTTTTAAAAATATTCATTTGTAAGTGAAGGGTGGTAACGTCAATATTAATACAATAATGCCAAATTTAATATCTAGTTATGATGTTATTCTTTGGGAAATAGGAATACTAATTTAGTGGTTTGAAACTATCTGGGTAGGATATTTAATTGATTTATCACAAACATAAATGTTCTTATATGCGACTAATATAAAATTGGAAATGATTGGGCTCATAGATAAAATGAAAGTGTGTGGGAATGGAAAGTGAGATATATTTGGAGGTGAATAATTCATTTAGGATAAGTGTAGATAAATATTTATATTACTAATTTTCAAATACCAAATTTTAGTGTCTACAAAGTAAAACCTCATAATCTAAAATATTTAGTGATAACATGATATAGAATTCCAGGCATCTATATTTCATTTGTGTTTCATATCTATTTTTTGTAACTTATAACTCATGCTATATAAAATATGTGAATATTCCATGCATATAACCCCAAATTTATCTAAATATTTACATAGTTGAAAATCCTATAACTCATGGC
>JARHVA010009992.1:217500-236137 GCA_037957365.1 Torreya grandis
ATAAGTATTATGTACATAATATGTATCATGGCACCATACACACACACACATATATATAATTAATATATATATATATATGTATGTATATATATATACACATATATGTATATATACATACATACATACATACATATATATATATATACATATATATACATATATATATATATATACATATATACATATATATATATATATATATATATATACATATATATACATACATACATATATATACATACATACATATATATACATACATATATATACACATATATATACATACATACATACATACATACATATATATATATATATATATATATATATATATATATATACATACATACATACATACATACATATATATATATATATATATATATATATATATATATACATACAGACATACATACACATGTGTGTGTGTGTGTGTGTGTGTGTGTGTGTGTGTGTGTGTGTGTGTGTGTGTGTGTGTGTGTGTAATAGATATGTAGTAGTTCATGATAGGAATCATAGAACCATAGTATATAATAATGAACATGTATGCATGTCACACAGTGCCATTCAAGAAGTACCAAATTACACATACATGGGGCATGTAAGATGTCATATAGAGCTAGAAATTTGCATAATTTTCATACATATATCCTTAAAATACAAGGGACATGAAAATGTCACATAAACATAGAAGGATAAGGGACACACACACATGGCATGATGATGCCAAACAAGTAAGAGGGTGTATGTTGAATATACACAAGACCAAAGGCCACATGTAATAAACAAGAAATTTGAGTCATTTTATGTAATGAAGTAATCATATAGATAAAATGAGTCTAAAATATTTATATCATATGTATTTAAGTTCATGTTAAAAAATAAAATATTAATCATGACACATTTAAAGTATGAATGAAAATGAGATTTTTTTTTATTATATCTCAACATGGAATAGAGTTTGTGGATTAATAAAAATTGGAAAAGTGTTTATATATAATAATGAGATGCCCCCAACTAAAAAATTTAATTGGGTAAAAAGTTGGCCTTACATTGAAACCATGTAAAATTATGTCTGGGCTTTAAATTTGAATGATATCTAAATATGCATTATGTTATGTGGCTAAAATTTATATAATATGTCTATGTTATTGTGTTGATTTTGGAAATAGAGATATAAAATTCACATGGATAGGTCTACATTAAGAGGACACATAAGTAGTGCATTATTGTTTGTTTGATGTGACTTTATCTTGATTGACTATATACAAGATTTTTTTATCATGACAACTTATTCTATGTATACTTATTTCTTGGTTCTATAGAAATATGTCTCATTTCACACTCATATACCTTTTACAAAGCATTATGTATTTAAAAATCAATGAAATATGCTATGTTCTAAAAATAAATATAAATGACATGAAAATATGTAATCCAACAACATCAAAATATGCTTATAGGTCTTGATTTTAGATTTTTACAAATATTTTTTAATTATAGAATAAATTAATGTTTATGTGTTTTTTTCCATATTTTAAAATGTCAAATATGAATAAGTTAAAGTTGAAAAAACCTCCAAAAATAAGGTAAATAGAAAGGGTTCAAAAACAGAAGGAGGAGGAGATTCAAATAACCATCAAGAATATGCTAAAGTAAAGCATGGAAAGGAATAAGGAGCATGAAATTCCCCCAGTGTAGGTGTATATGTAGTATAGTAAATATGAAAATCATGGCCATGTAAAAGTATGTATGCATGAGCATGAAAGTATAAATGAGAGATAAATCATGTATAAATGTGTGAAAATGAGAGAATGAGTTGCCATGAAGGTTTTGCATCGAAATACTAGTAAGATAAATGACTTGGATTGTTTTAATTGGTAAAGAGACAAGGGTGAAAGTTACCCAAAATAAAATATATATACATGGCCTAAAATAAAAATTTGATGATGTGATTAAGAATAATTAACACAAGTAAAAATAAAAGAAGCTATGTAAAAGTAAGTATTATGCAAGGAAGATAGTCAAGGTCATTATCCTAAATAGGAGGTTGAAAGGGAATGATGATTCTTTTTTTTTAAAATAACATAAAAAATCTAATTCTCATATTTATATACAACTCATTTATAATAAGGAGAAAGATCTTGTGGAAGAGAATTATTGTCAAGTGTGGAAGCTTCTAAATTTGAAGAAGAACCATGTGTTGTAAAGTAACCTTTTGAATCACTCCTCATATATCTATCTAAACTTATATCCTTGTGCATGGGATTAGATTATGTAAGAAACTATACCTATGTATGATCCCTCAAAATATCCTATGATGTAGTATTAGATAAAGACCTTGTGCTATGTACCACTTTCTACTTAGGAGTGGATACCTAGATTTTTATTGCCAAGTGATCATGATCATGCGTAATCATATTATGCTGAATAATATATGGATAAAATTTTATATCCTCATGATTATAAATAGATTAATAAATTTAAATATTCTCATTCTCATAAGTAGGTACACAAATTTATATGGAATACTCCTCCTTGAATGCAAATCATGATCTTGAATAGTTATATAAACCAACTCATTACCAATTTATTCAATGATTGTGCCAACCAACTTTTGTGAAGTAGGATTAAGTACCATTCATTATACATGATATTAATAGTCAAGTTTTGAAATTTTAACCACTTGATTATCATGAATATAATCTAGACATTTTTGAATTGTGGAAGGAACTACTCTAATTTTTTATAACCAAGTCCCCCATAATAACATATCAAAGACACATGTGATTGGTAATACAAATATAGGAGTGGTAAATATAAGAGGTTCCACTTGTAAAATTAATATAATTAATATTATATGTCCAATATAATATTGTTATGACAATCAAATGCTTTCACAGCTCTTGATGTATGTTGTCTATCCTACTCTATATACCCAAGATAAAATAAAATTATTATGGTGCACACATTTTCACTTAATCCATTGTCTATCATAAAACTATAGACTAGTTTCATTTCAACATATTCCTTAATTAATAATGCATTACTATCACAATCATCATCAATAATTTTAGAATCATCAAATGTACTAAAATGGTGTGATGCTTGATTACTTGTAACTGTACCAATGATGCTATCAAGTGGATGTCCATATGAAGATGAAGGAATATGAGAATTATATGCATAATGTACGTAATAATTTTTATTTCTATCTTGTGCTTCATGATTATAAAAATCATAGTTATAAATTTTCAGCTTTGAATTCTCATTTTGTTGTGCCTTGGCCTCTTCATTAGGTGTACTAATGTCAATAAAGTTCTCATCAATGATGTCTTGAATTTTTTTAATTGAGATTCATAAATCTATTATTGTAATGTATGACATATTTATAATAATCACAAAATGAATTTACATCAAAGATTATAAATTAAGGTATAGATATATACTTCAAATGGTGGAGGAAGAATGTTGATAATAGGTTCTTGGGGTTCAAAATTTAAAGGAGGTTGTCATCATCTAGTTTGAATAGCATGGACTTGATAGTATAATATAATTTGTGAATGAATATGAGGTATAAAATAAAATATAATAGGGGTAGACCAAGGGTGAGTATAAGGAAGCATGAATTATTGAGCACCTACTATTTGATGCCAATTTGTGATAATAATCAACTAAGATTGGGTATTACATAATGTGGTGGAATCAAAGGGTATGATATTATGAGATGG
Organism: Torreya grandis; assembly: GCA_037957365.1. Lineage (NCBI taxonomy): Eukaryota > Viridiplantae > Streptophyta > Pinopsida > Cupressales > Taxaceae > Torreya > Torreya grandis. The sequence continues at coordinate 221,232 of JARHVA010009992.1, forward strand.
TGTACATTGAATTTTCCCACAAGGGGTTAGAATATTATTTATAACTAATGCATATAATTATAATACTGTTTGAATTAAATGAGAGTTCATATCCATATATAATCTGACTCTTGCCTGGTCTTGACTCACAAGAAGGGAGGGGTTTAATAAAACAATGGAAAGAGGTAATATGAGAACAATGGAAAGTATAAAGAGCTTAAAATTCATAAATATGTGATTTATTTTCTTTATTAGATTATTTTAAAACCATTTTTGTACATAATGAATAACATATTGAAATGAAATATGATAATTTAAAGTAAAGTCCATAATATGATGTAAATATGAAGGAGATATTCATTTTTTGAAACCATTTATATGTAAAAATAAATAAACACTTAATATTTTTTTATATATTTAATAAATATAATTATGACTATGTATATAAGATAAATAAAGAAAATATACTATCTAATAACACAATGCAAGAAAAAATCAAGCATATAAGGTGATCTAAGTAAGGGTTTGAATTTTTTTTAAGATCTTAGATAAACTTGTTGATTGATTAATATAATATCAATTTTTTATATCATAAACTACAAATATATAACCATTATTATAACCTAATAACCCAAATTATGAGGGTAAGTTGAGAATAACTTCCCTAGGTGCTACGCTCCTCTTAGGTACACCAAAAAACATACAAATAATAATGTATTCTTATTGGTATAAAAATTGGATCCTAGGTGTTTATATTATATTGTGAGGAATGTGGAAATTAAAGTTTATCTTTATCTTTATACTATGGTTATGAGTATTAGAGTAAAACCCCTCATGCCATGATGACTATAAATAGAACACCATGTGACCCTTCACAAAAATAACTAATATGTTTTGAAAATGATGGAACATATTTTATAAATAATAAAATAAAAATAAAAATAAGTGAAATATTTTTTAATAGGAAAATTAAAAAATTCAACTGAAGTTAAAAGGAAGAGCCTCTATATTATTATCTATTTGAAGTGACAAGATAAACTTTTTTAGTGTCAAATTACAGCAAAGTATAAAATTTTTAATCGTTATGTTAAAAGTAATATCTAGGTAAATAAATATATTATTTTAATGTTAAAAATTTATATAATTAAAATAAATCCCTAAACCAAAAACTATCAAGAAAAAAAGCAGTGTTTTAACTATAACAGGTTTACCAAAATGGTTACACTAGAATTAATTATGAATTATATGCAACTATAATTATAGAATTAAATTATTAAAATATTATATAGGATGATATATAATATATTAGAGATCCACACAATTAACAAAAATTTTAAAATGATAAAAATATAAACTAGGCTTATGGTTAGAGAATTATCCTTACAACTAATATATTTTAGATTGTATTAACTTTTCATAAGTTGTGACTGTGTAAAAATACTTGAAAAAAATATATGTATTTTAAAAATATGGCTTGTTGTATAATTGGAGAATTCTATGGGAGGTATATATGAGTGAAATCCATTATTGTCTATGTACTGTAAACTTTTCATGTTAGACTATGCATTAGATTTGAAAATCTGGGTTTACTCATCTACATCTATATGTGAACTTGTATCTTTGTTTAGCCTAAATTGATGCATATAAGACCTATAAAATCATAACCCTAATCTTACACAAACACACAAAATGAAATCAAATGCAAAAGGCAGAAAATGGGGGAAGTGGGAATGGTCAAGCTATCTTAAAAAAAACCCTTATTCATTAAGTGTTGCCTATATAGCCTAAAGGGCATTAGGCTGATGTAATTATCCTTGTAGGGAAGATCATATTATTTAAAATAGAAAATGTTATTATTATACTTTACAAATTATGGATTAAACCTAAAAAAAACAATGTTAGACTTGGCCAAAGACTATAAAATTTTAGTGGAATTGCATTAGATATCTTTAATCAAAAAATAGATGCATTTGAAATAAAAAAGAGAGATTTCTTATATGTGATTACTAGGTCCTTTCGAGTGTGAAATTTGATTTTATTATATATATATATATATATATATATATATATATATAATGTTTATAATAACCTACCTATTGATATACACATTAAATATTTTAGTAATCATATCATTTTAAAAAGATAATCATTAGAGGATGGGAGGCAAGTCTACACTACTACATGGGTACGTAGTAGGATCCTATCTACCTATTGCACACTTATTCTAAAAGGACAGGGGATTGTTACAAAATAGTGAAAATAAAGTATTTATTTAATATTAATGAATAGTGATAAAATAAGGAGGTCTAAACTATGTTGTCAATAATTTTAATACTTTGATGTCTTTCTTATAGGCATTTATTGGTTAAATTTCAATGCCTAAACAAACAAGGCTAAGGATATGCTCTAATATGAAATAAATTACTAGCATATTAGTAAATGAAATAACATTAAAGAATCATAGAACTTAAAAGTTAGTCTACACCATCCAATGATACAAATGTCACAACATAGTGTAATAACATATCCATGTAACACTTTATAAGGAATGATCAATATCAAGGCCTATGTAATGAAATAAATTATATCAACATGGTAAATATAAAGGTCATATAAATATATAACTTGTAATAGTGTAACATTTGAAAAAGATGTCCCTATCATTGGCATGGACCCTAGGTATAGGAAATGTCCACCATCTATGAATCCATGTATCATGTGTATTTAAATGCCTTGCTCATCACTCATGTATATAATTAAATGAATGTTTATATATAGATGATATGTAGTCTACCAAACTTGTGATAAATAACATATGTAAATGATGTAAATTAATAATCATATCATGCTCAGGTCATATTTTTATTTTTTAGGAATATTGGAATTTCTTATTTTTTTATTTTTATTTAGTTTATTTGTATTTTTGAAATATGTGGTCAAGGGAAATAATAACCAAATAGAAAAACTAAGGGATGGTTAAGGGGAGACCTAATATCAAACATGGAGATAGTCACCTTATAGGAATAAGTGGCATAATGTGTAATTATATATGAATCTAAATCTAAATCTAGAAAATGATCTTGCATTGTATAATAACCCTCATCATCATTAATCATAGTATCATGTATATGATGATCAACTTCAGGATGTAACATATTAGGTGAAATATTATATCTATTAGGAAAATCATGTACCTATGTTTTTTATGGAACACACTAACCTATCACTAATTTTTTTCTAGGACAAGGAGTATATAATATCTATTGCAATTCCTAAATCACACACTATTGTAATAGGGTTTGTAATACTATTTTTATATGAAATTTAAATACTCTCTAAAAAATGGTGTGTGCAAAATGAACCTAAGTAAGATGTATATTTCACTATATAGAAGGCATCATGATATGTATGATAATAACATAATCATGAATATGTGTAGTAAATGGATTTGTAGTGTGATATTGAATAGGTGTACTAATTGTATTTAGAGAATAATTTGTAATGGGTGTAACAAAAAACTATGATAGTGGTGCAGGTGGAAGAGGAAATACATGTGGTGTAATATGGTATTCATATGGAATAATTTGAACTATCACCACCTTGTTGTAAAATATATTTTTAACACATTTTTGCATTATATTTTACCCTAATTTGGATTTATGCAATCTATAATAACCTTAATAGGATAGAAACATGTATAATAATTTAAATATTAATATATGTTATTTAAACATAAATCTAAATGTAAAATAATAAAATTAAAAAAAATGAATGAATGCTTAGCTTTTCCATGTGATTTTATAAATTTGATTGTATTATGTAAGTGTATATTAGCTACAAGTAGGCACGTGATTCATTTCATTTAACATATATATCTATTTTTATAGGGTTGGTTTCATCAACTTGGGTCAATATCATTTGTTGATATTGACCTATGTTGGTTGGTAATGAATTATGTGGAAATGAGGGATTATGACCATACAATAAAATTTTCATGTCTTTGTATTTTGTGTATGTACAATCCTAAATTGTGATGATGAACATAGATCTAAAAATCAACTTATTTTACCTTGAAACCCTAGTTGTGTCTATGAGGGATATAAACATTCAAATTTTGGTAAAGTGTAATAGATTTATTTGAACCCAATCACCCTCATTTGATGATTTACCATTATATACACATTCAATAATATGATGATGGAAATTAAAAAAACATGTATTTCTCCCACCTAGTGTGATTATGAAAATTGTCCTCCTTCACTATATATAAAGCTAAGATTTGGTTTTGATGCTTGAAAATTCCTAATTTTAATTGGCTTTATTATTCTTTAGATTTGGATTGTGATTTCTTCTAATGATATATTCAAATTTTGGTAAGATTAGGATATATTTAATTATTGTGAAATAATGTATAGGTGTGTACCATATATATGACAAGTCCACTTTTTAATGATACCTTGATTTGTTATATATGAGTCCAATTGGGTAATTTACCATGCCACTAAAATGCTATGAAAACTATTTAATCCTAAGGAAATATTTATTTTAAAAAGTATTCAGTACTATAAAAAGGTTGTTTCCAACCAAATCAAGTCAATATCAATTGATAATACTAACTAAAATTGATAGAACCAACATGTGTACATGGGGATTGAATTAAATGTTTGGATATGTTTATGTAGAATATTTAGTAGGGTTTAAACAAATAAAATGGTTCTTATATGTGTGTAAAATACAAATAAAGGGATAAGATAACATGAAAGTGTGAGAGAATGGAGAATCAATACCTTGTTTATGAACTTAAGTCTTTATGGTAAATTCTTGTTAAGCTTGTCATTTTTAGGTACCAAGCACGATATTTTAGTAAATACACATTGATGATGTTATTTTTTAGAGCTTGTGTATCAAATGACATCCTAATAAGATATCTAAAACTCTTATTCTTTTTAAAACTATGAATGAAGTAGTTATTATTATAGGGCCTACCTTAATAGGTATCACAATGCGTCCTAATGTATAATCTATTTATCCATTGAATACCTTAGCTATCTTGGTTGACTCTGTCAAATATTGATGTGTGTATTCAAGAGAATTTATAAGTGTCATTATAAAAACATTCTCACTTGAACCATTACCAATTATGACACTATGAATGGGTTGTAAATACACATAAACTTGTATAAATATGGAAGTAAAATATGAATCATCATCCATGATCTCACTGTCATCAAATTCAATCATGATATTCATTATGTAATGTATATCATTATACTAAAAATATTATCAAAAAGGTGATCTTATGCAGAAGGAGGTGGATGTGCATTAGATGTGTAATGTACCTCAAAAGTATCTTTAGATTTTTATGCCTTGTAATTTATAAGAGTATTGGAAAAAAATTTAAAATTTGAATTTACATTATATTATGGTCTTGAATCCACTAGGGGTGTTCTAAGATTAGTATTATTATCATCAGTGAGATCTTGTATCTTATCCCTTAGCTTGTAACATTTATTTCTAGAATATCTTACACATCAGTGATATTCAAAATAAGAATGATTGTCATATCAATCTATAAATGATTATCTCACATTAACCTGAATTGGTTAAGGAAGAGATATGAGTTTATAGTATATTAATTTTGGAAATAGGACATGAGGATATTAAGGAAATTATTAAAACTACCTCTTTGGTGGGGAAGATAAAATAAGTCAATTAGTAGGTTATGACATTACATTAAATATAACCTTGGCTTCATTTTTATTTTCATTTCATCTAACCTTGTATCTTGGTTTTCTTTGAAACATTAAATTTCAAATTTGTAATAATATGCATGTACTTGAATTTTTTTGAAGCTATGATATTTAATTATCAATCTCTAACTATATCAATTATCTCATCAAGGGACTTAAATTTATTGAATACAATAGAATCATGGAGTGATACAATCAATATTTTATTGAATATGTCTTGGATCTGATTAACAACCATAGTATTGGTCATCTTGGATAGTTTGGTCTTGTAACATAGTAGATACTCACTAAACGTCTCATTGGAATCTTTCTTGAGTTTATAAATTTAAGTATAAGATATATTTTCATTGATATTTATGGATAATTTTTATATAAAATGATCTTCCAAAGGATTTAATATATTTATTGATTGCAATAGGATATCATAGAATCATTCGAGTGCATAATTTTTTGTATTGAGAAGGAATATCCTGGCCAATAAATTATCATTGGATGAATAATCCAAGCATGTTTCATGGAATGATTTGAGGTGTTTATCTAGATCATCTTTACCATCATATAATGGAAGTGTAGGAGAAAAAAACCCATAGGTAAAGGGTAAGTTGGTATCTCTAGGGATAAAGGATATTATACAAAACATGAAATTTTTTAGAATGACTAGCTGTAGAGGCATCTTCCTATAAATTCAATACCTTGGTTTGAAAATATAAAACAATACACTCAAAGGATCATGTAGCAAGTTAGGAGGATGATGTAACATGCATAGTCTTTGTAGGATTTATCTAGGTTAATTATTGTAGAAATAGTCATGATAATCTGAGAGAGCCCTTGTGTTTCCCCTACACCTTGGATGGGTAAGACGTGTAAAAAAGGTGTATACATATGTATGCTAATGATGGTAGTTATATTAATACATGTGGGTGAATTGGTACCTCATACATGATTAATAATATTAGTAATGTTGTTGTATTTTTCCTTAGATGATCTAGTCATAATAAGTTTTTTTAATTCATTTATTATTACATAAAAATGCATCATGCATTTGTGGGTTCAAATCAAGAAAATGAGTTAATTATATTTCATCAATATCATTAAATATATTAGGAAAATTTACATATTAATATATTTTATTTTCATCCATGGTATTGATTTCATTATAAATATTATATTCAATCATCAATAAAGCTCCATAAAGAGGATGAATATAAGGAGAAATAAATGGCATCATGCATTACCTTTGGCACCTAGTAATGACATGAAGTATCTAATATTTAAAGATATAGGAGGATGAATAATGAAATACTTGAGATTTTTCATTATTTATTTTAACATTATTAATGTACTTAAATTAGATGCAATAAATTATGTTCATTACATACTTTTCATATCAAATAAATTAAAATTTAATAATTACAATCATATATTAAGTAAATAAATAAAAATTATTTACACCCATTATAACCATGTGTAATTTGTGAATTAGGGAAAATAAGAGATCAAAACTAGAAAATAAAATTAATATATGGAAATATAAAAACCTAGAATGGAGGAAGAAACCCCAATGGAAATCTAGGGTTTGGATAAGCTTGAGACAATATTTAGGTTTGCTAATATGTTTGATCTATTTTGGGATTAATGTGATTAATTAACCCTAATTATATAGAATTATTTTAAGTAAATTTAGATTAAAAATGTATATTATAGTATAGATTTGAATTTAAAATATTGAAATTGATTTAGTACTCTAGCTTACTAAATATGTACAATAAAATAAAGGGATAATGTTCTTAGTGGTTAACTAATTTTTGGAGGATTGAGAGTATAGACAAATGGAAATAAGGATGGAACACTATAATAAAATTTGATTCGATAAAAATTTCAACCTTTATGTGTCCCTACTCTATTTTCAACCTCATGTTAGTAGTGTCTGACATTATGTTCTTTGTTCAATGGTTTTGTCTCTACAGATTTTTAGTCTATGTTATGATATAGGTAGATGCACATGCTAGTATTTTTTATTTATGTTTTATTTTTTAGTTATGATTATTTACATGACTCATATAATCCTATCTCATTTAGTTTAATCCTTAAATCCACTTTAAATGATATAATTAGGCATACAAAATGGGAATAAAGTTGGGCTGATTTGGCCTCAACCACTTTGATTAAATGGTTGAGCCTTGCTTAATTAATCCAAAGAGGGAAGTCAAACTCCATGTATATATCCCATTTAGGTGAATATGTACAATATTACTCATTCTATACATTAAACTTATGAAATAACTATTGATACTTATAAATTGATAATTTTGGCTTCGTTATTAAGTTCTTAAGACATGGAAAAGACATAAACTTAGTAACTAATTGTAAAATTGGGAAGAATAAGTTAGTCTTATTGAAAATGAAATTATTTTAGTATGTTTAGTTGGTGATTTTTAAACAATTTCTAAATGGATAACTAAATTATAAATATTTTGTATTTATATGAGAATATTTCAATAATTTATCACACCATTAGTAAAAGAACTTAAGCTGCTCTCTGGGAATTATATGAATTTTAAATTTGACAATCTATTTGCATGGAATAAACCCACCAGAGTTAGAGGTTACCATCAAATGGTGTGTTATGAGTCTAATGTTACTATCCAAGAGACATGAAGACTAATATCATGGTATTAAGATCACTGATTGAGATAAATAACTAGTTTGATAAATACTTTGGGATTTTATGTAGATGGTTAGGAAAAACTTTGGAAGGTTAGTGTTGATGTGGGTTTTATGCATACCTTTAAAATTAGTAATATACACCCTCTCATTTTAGGATTGATGATTGATCACTCTAAGGCATAATCTGAAAGTATTTAGTTTTGAAATAACCATGTGGTGGAATAATAGTGGACTGTAGTGGCTATGTTACTCTATATGATTCAGATATGACAAAAAGTCTAACCTACATCTTATAAGCTAAAACTAGTAAACCTATAGTGGATTAAACACATGTTAAAGCTAAAGTGGATATGATAAAAATAAAAGAAAAAAAAGGAAGGAAAGTTAGGGTAGAAAATAAATTGTTATATGGATTATTTGGATAATTGTCCCTCTCAAGTTAACATGTCATGTTAAATTGAACATGCAAGATTTACCAATGTATATTATACCCTAGATGCAAGCATAAAAATAATAAACATATTATTAAGTCTAAGGAGAAAATTTATTACAAAATAACTTTATGACCATAATCTAGAATATATTTTTAGTAAAGATTATCTAAATCGTATCCAAGTTACTAATAAGATGAAAATCGTGGATAATAATCTAAAGCTGGTTATAATAACATATAGCTAAATCTAACCTCTACAATAAAACATGTGACAATTTACTTAAGGACACTAGATTAGTATGAATTATTCAAAGTGATAATATATATGAGAATAAATATAGTTAACATAACTAGGAATAGTCTGAAAACTATCTTGATTTCATTAACTTTCTAAAATTTCTCCTCAACTAAAATTGTTTATTCTATTTTGAATAATTGGTCACATAAAATTACTCTTGCATGAGTAAGGCGATGACCATAGAGTTGTATATATTACCAGAGTAATATATATTCATCACCTTACTCATGAAAGAGTAATTTCATGTGACCAATTATTCAAAATAGACTAAACAAATTAAAAAAATAACTAAAAATCTAAATCTAAAGGTAACTAGTAATTTAATAAATAACTAAAGCTATTTATAAATGTATAATAAAACTAATATATTATCTCCACTTTAAGGTCATTCAAACTTATCCTTTGTCAATATTTATGTCAATATTGGTTAGGATTGATCATGTAAAATGTCACACTAATTTTATCCATGAAATTATGAATTTGACTCTTTGAAAATTATCATGTTGAAAATTTTATATGCCATTCTACCAAATTTATAATTCTTGATAAATTACTTAAAATTCAATGAACAATCATCTAATAGGTTGATGGGTAGAGATAACCATAAATTTTAATTTAGTGTTCATTGATTGATGTGGAATTATTGGTCATGTATGCTTGATAGCTGGATGTTTTCATGCCTATATAATTCTCTCCAAAGGCGCTCATAAAAATTCCTAATCAGTCTTCCCCAATAAATTTGACCTTGCTTTGTCAAAAGACTGAGTCATATTTTGTGAATGCTCATAAGCTTGCCACTTGGTCTCTACTGTTTCATCCTGTATTATGTTTTATGCATCACTTTATTGAATAGTTTTAGTTTCATTAAGTTTTTGAACATTGAGATTATTTACCTTATTATAAATCACTAAAAATGGTACTTTTGGATTAAATTGAGGTCTTATATATTGTTATATATTTTTTTAAAAATTACTATATTCCCTTTGCAATAAATGTGACCATTTTACATTTTAGTGATTTAGAGCCTTGAAAATTTACATGTTTGATGAATGTGTGTGATGTCATGTCAATTTGATTTATGTTTGAGCTATGTTGAATTATTTTTAATTGTTATAGGTTCTTTTTAAACTTTTTATTTCCAAATATATGATATTTACAAGAATTTGAAATAGAGATAAATGGCACATTCAGATCGAATCACAAGCGTGATATAAATTATATTATGTTTTCCATTTTGATAATAAATAATCATGATTCTATGAGAATGTGACATGTTTCATGAAATAATGGGTCATAGGGTCCATTGTCTTTTTTTCTTAGTGAATCCTTATGATAAAGACACATGGCATGCTATGACTGGATCTTAGACTCACAAGCTAAAAAACTTTACTAAAATTATTGTGTTAAGTACCTCAAAAGGATGTGAATGAATGAAATTATGACACATGACGTGTTTTAAAGGTTTCACATACCTAAATATTATAATAATTTATTGAAATTTGTACAAGGTTGAAAGGTTATATAATGTCGACAAGTGGCACATTATGATGACTCTGATCTTGAAGAATACTCTATAGAGTGAAAATTTTGAAGGTCTAAAAATATGACATGTAAATTTATTTAATGATTTAGATCTTATTAAATACTAAAATTGAAATTCAATTGCATGTGATGTTTAAATGAGGTGACACATGCAATAATTTAACTATGAAGTATGTGATATTTGGTGTGAGGCCATGTGGCAATGATATGTGGAATCCCTATAGTCCCACACTTGTGATTAATATAACTCAATTTTGAATGTTTTTTATGGATTTTGAGTGAATATGAGTTTTTAATATCATTTCATATGTGGGATTCTCTGAAAACTAGATATGTGGATCCTAATTTCCCAAGTGAGACAAATTCATTCATTGATTTACATATGAGCGCCTATGACTTGGTGAAAATAAGTCTTTGGCCTACATATCAAAAGGGAAAATGAGATAAAACCTCCCAAAGGGAAATTAATTTAATAAATTATAAATAATTTGATGAGGAATTATTTTCTTTTTATATATAATAATAAAAAGACTCTATATGTATAAATGAAGTCTTTCAATCCAAGTATATGAGTTTGCATCCAAGGCACTTAAAACATGATGTTATAAGTCAAATACTAGTACTAATTTATTAAATAATCTGACCATAAATTTAATGACCTTACGTAATTATATAAAATTGTGCACTTGTCTGACATAAACATGTAAAAAATATTGGGGTCTCCATTGTAAGGGAATGGGGGGGTGTTATTCAGAAAATATTGTGACTTCTATGGGGAAACATTATAAACTACTTGAATCTCCAATTTCAAAAATAAAAATACCACTTAAGTTAATTTGGAAAATTTCATGCCAATCTTAAAGATCTAAATTTTTAAACCAAAGAGGAAATCATATCATAGATAAAATTATAAATCTTAATAATAGAATAATTGTGTGTGTGTTCAATGATTTAATTAAAATTTTCATGAATTTGAGATAAGTAATAACTAATTGATTATTTTACCCAAATTAAATATTTTTTTAAAAACATTGATCCCCTTTTGATTATTATTTTAACTAATATGGATGGCTTTGGAATTAATCTATTGTTATCCAAGATTCCATAACCCCAACAAAGATACCTTAATCCCACTATAGGCCTTGTTCCACTATCAATTGGGAATCCATAGCCTTGGTGGAGATTAACCAAATCACCTTTTGAAAAGATTTTATTGCTTTTGATTTTTATTTAGTTTTTTATTTGCATTAACTATATTTTTAAAATATTGTGAACCAATATAGCTAGGTTGGATGAACTTGTATATTTTATCAAAATAATCTCTTTTCTATAACCATGCTCAATCCCAATAAATTTAAAGATGTTTATTACAAAGTATGACTTTCTTCTTGTGAAAATGGAACATTACCAAAGCATAAAATGGCTCAAAGGCATGATTTTCTAGTCAAAAAAAAAGACAAGAAATATTAAAATAAAATTGAGTGAATATTTTACTCCTAAATATCTTTATCCCTAACATTTTATAGTGCTTATGTGCTTAAGTCAACCTGCTTATTTTCCTATGTAAATGTATGAAATTTGGAGGGACTTTGGGAAATCCATCTATGAAACTAATGTAATTTAATTAGAATAATTACTCAACATCCAAATATAATCAATGTCTATTATAATAAAAAAAACAAAATTTGAACTGACATTATCTAGAGAAATAGGAAATTCTAATCTAGGGAAGTAGGAAAGGCAATGTAGAGAATTAAATCTAATATAATGCCTACTCCTACTCTTGAAATAAAACCTATATTAATTATAAAAGGATCCCAATTAGAGATGCCATAAATTAATGCTTTAATTAATACCCACTAACTAAAAAATTTAAATCATTACCTTATAGGTATTTTAATTGAAAATAATTATTACCGAAGATTTATTAAATTTGATATGGAGAGATCCATAGAGGAGTGAACTTATCATGTGACTTATACCATAATTTCTTTTATAATTGTCAATAATGATGTCATTTCATCTCAAGGTTGATGTCAAGGTGCATCTGGTAAAGATGTATTATGAATGGTCTGTGAGATATATGCTTGTGTCCTTGATGTGACAAGGAAGCCATGTGATAAGAGATAAATTGAAGGAAACCTAATGTCTATATATTGATAGAGAATTTTAAGGAAACCTAATGATTATTATGAGGTTTATTTCAAGGTTAAGATCAATTAAATCATGTTTTAGTACTAGTTCTTGAGTATAAGGTGTCTTAAGAAGCCTAGTCTAGACTATGTGAGAAGGTGTGTATAGTAAAGCCCAGTGAAGTAAGTAAAAGCTAGCTTGTGAGAGGTGGTTTATCACTATATGATCATTAAATATAAGTGTAGATACATTTAGAAGTGTTTTAAGGATATTTTTCAAGTTTCAAGTGCTTGAGAAGCCTAATCATGGCACTAGTCATAGCATGAAAAGTCCTAGTGAGAAAGTTTGAGCCTAGTGGCCTTGTGAGATGGATACACATAGGCATAAGAGGTTGTATAAGGTTTCTTAATCATGAAATTAAGATATTTTAAATATAATCCTAAAATGGCAAGAAATTAAGTCTAATTTTATAATTAAACTAGTTCTAGACCCTACCTAACCTAATGAGGTGTCATAAAGTGTTATCAAGGCCTAAGAAGGATGCAAAGGAATGTTTGAGCATGACAAAAGGTTATATGGCATGTATATGAGGTGTTAAAAGATTATATATTAGTTATAAGGTAAATTTAAAGACCCACTATGGTTTTTAGGTCAAGGTCTAAGTAATCAAAGAGAGCAAGTAATCCTAATGGGGTATCGAGATCAGTTTTCAAGACAAGTGTGAGTATGTGAGCATTGATAGAGGAATGGAAAATTATTTCAAGCATATTCACAAAATTTGAGGTCATGATTTGAAAGGAAAAGAATTAAAATGGGTTTTTAATGTCTATAAAGTGATCAAAATGAATTGGTATGGCTAGTTATTTGATTGGAAGTTGTAGTCAACTCTCCTAGGCACCTCTAGGTCTAATTAGTTTGTCATGTGTGTGAGTAGACCCTTCAATAAAGGCCTTGTTTCTTGAGGATTTTCTATAGTAGTTAGATTTAACCAAGTCAAAATTTATAAATAGATAGAGGAAAAATCTTGGGTATTGTATTTTATGTCAATGGTGGTTTCTGAGTAGGTTTTATCCATCAGGTGTGCTAAATTGGTCATATAAGTTGACTAATCGCTAACTGACCTAATAATGCAATATTGAGAAACCTAGGTGGAAATGATAATATGATTAGGGATGTATTATCATGGAATAGGTATTAATCCAAGTGAATGAAGACATTTTTCAAGACTTTTAAGACATGTTCATGTTGGATATATTTTTTGGAGGTCGGTGCTTATGATGAAAATGTTTCTCATAAGTTGACATGTCTAGTACAAAGAAGATAGTGAAGGAGTAAGGCTATGAGATTGGTTTGAAAGACCAATATTTAAATTCTAACATGTTTTATTTATATATTATAATTATCTAATTTATATCATAATATCATCCAAATGAATTTTAAGACTCTAAAAGTGGTCATATAGGTGTTGAAGATCATTTTCACCATCGTTATACTTCAAGGTAAACTTGCGGTTCTGGGTAAGCAAGTTGAAGCAATGTGTTTTATACTCTATGACCTAATTTTAAGTATATAATGTTTGTGGTTTTTATATTTGGGAATTTTTTTTCTTATTAATTATTTTCAAAATCTTGAAAGTTATTATAAGAGGTTGAAACATTGAAGCCAAAATGACTTATCTGGCTAAGTGAGGTCTAAGAGACAAGGTCAAAAAATTAGTATGCAAGACCAATAGTTGACAATAAATATTATGATATTTTTGTTTAAATTTTTTATAATTATTTTAAAGTATCATTTTAATTTATTATAAGTCATTAAGTTTGTTATTTTAGGTATCATAAATTCAAGTTTCCATGATTATGTTTTGAGGCTAATTGTCAGTTCAGAGTTTGAGCTTATATACCCTGAGTTGTGAAGTATAAATAATGTGTTCATGAAAAATAGGTCATTTAAATTATTTATATGTGATTTTTTTCCATGTTTATTTGTAAAAATTATGTTTGTGATTTACTTAATCAAGATAAACTTTCTAAGTATGCACAAGCTTAATTGTAAGCAATACTAATGGCATGATTCAAGTGGTGGTAGAAGCTAAAAAGTGTTATGA
>JARHVA010009993.1:0-5000 GCA_037957365.1 Torreya grandis
AGAGAGAGAGAGAGAGGAGAGAGAGAGAGAGAGAGAGAGAGGAGAGAGAGAGGAGAAGAGAATGAGAGAGGAGAGAGGAGAGAGAGAGAGAAGAGAGAGAGAGAGAGAGAGAGAGAGAAGGAGAGAGAGAGAGAGAGAGAGAGAGAGAGGAGAGAGAGAGGAGAGAGAGAGAGAGAGAGAGGAGAGAGAGAGACGAGAGAGAGAGAGAGAGAGGAGAGAGAGAGAGAGTATGTTCAAGAATAGATAAACCCATACTAATTGATTAGTCTCATGGGAGGCTCACTATAACTATGCTCTATGTAAAATAAGGGAATTATGATCATGCATGCTATGTCAAAGAGTAATTTTTGTCTCATAGTCTATTAAACTGAGTTTTATATATATATATATATATATATATATATATATATATATATCTGTGTGTGTGTGTGTGTGTGTATCTACTTGTCTAGTGGTGATATGAATTTTTGGTACTGACTGTGGTGCCTTGTGAACTATAGGGGTATTAATAAACCCTTATTATGATCATGCATGCTATGTCAAAGAGTAATTTCTGTCTCATAGTCTATTAAACTAAGTGATATATATATATATATATATATATATATATATATATATATATATATATATATATCTGTGTGTGTGTGTGTATATACTTGTCTAATGGTGATAGGAATTTGTAGTACCTGACTATGGTGCCTTGTGAACTATAGGGGTATTAAGAACCCTTATGGTAGAGGAGTTTTTAGGTGATAGGTTACCTATAATGAGAATCTAGAGAACCCAATAATAATAATCTCAACAAAAATTGAGTTTAAGAAGGCCCTTTAGAATCTATGACATATCTCTAATGCATGGGTCTCTCTAATAATGGTCTCCATGGGAGAATATGCATATGTTTCAATATTGTAAAAGTATAATTCACCTACAGTGGTCACTTTAATAAACTCTATGATGTATCAATAGGGATTATGATCTAAGCTATAACAAATAATTATATTATATCTAGTAATTGTGTTAAAATTATAACCAATAACTGGAATAGGTAGATAATATTCATATGGAAGACCCTCAACTTTTACGACTTGATTTACATGTATGTATTTTAAGAATCTATATAATATGGATGGGATGGTTGATAACTACTATATGCACTTGAGTACCCAATAAAATATAAAAAATGCCCTACACTAGTTACTAATAAGAATTGAGTGGCTATATGTGTTGGTCTAACTTGTAATGGAAGAACAATCTATTTGATGGAGATCTAGACAAGACCATTGTAACCAACTAATTGATATGTCTATGGGTAATAAATCCTTCTCTGAATACCCCTAATGATTTGAATGTATCATAGTGCACATGCTAATACTTGACCCATTGTCAACCATAAAACTCTAGATAGGATGATGATCTATGTAAGATCATATAGAATGAATGTAAATATATATCATTATAAAAAAATATCCCACTCTAAGAAGTGATGAGTGGTCTAGATAAAACATTAGTTTGTTACATACAAAATAACATTGTGTAATAGGTGCATCTCCTATGTAATATTATGATATGAAGTTGATGGGTGGATGTCTTTGATATATGTAGTGAACACCTGAAGTTCTTCCTACCTCATTCACTATGTGCTTTTCAAATGGATATAATAATATACTTAATGCCTTAGCTTTTTTTTTTTTAATTTTTGGTGACTCTGTGGGTGTACCCACATCAATAATGTTATACTGAATAAAATCTTGCATCCTATGTTTTAGACTTATGCATCTTTTTGTTGTGTGGCTTTGTGCCCTATGATACTCATAGAATGAATTAGAATCATGTCTATTTAGAAGAGGTCACATCATATCAACCTATTTTATGGAGGGATAGATATGACACTACATTCTAGGATCTACTGTAGAACCCATGCTAGCAATTCTAGAAGGTTGGTAAATATTTGGCATTAAGGAGATAATAAAACCAAGCAAGAAAATGGCTCAAAAGTTGAGTTAACTATGGAATTTTTGATTCATTCTTGTTCTTGATGGTCATTACCTTGTATGGAGGATTATTTTAAATCTCATTATATTATTATAATCCATTGGTATATTTTAGTTTACCCATTGATATAAACTTGACATAACTTTCTTTTATGATGTGGCACAATTATGTGAATGTTGGAAACTTATTAAATAGGATATGTAATGTTGGTAAATGACTCTATTTAAAGATGTCTTGAATCTCTTTATCAGTCATGGGGATAGCTAATTTAGATAATATATTCTTGTATTGTAAGATGTATTTTGTGATAGTTCATTTCACTTTTGTTACAATTATGCAATTTGAGCATATGATATTTTTTTCACTAATATTGATAGAGAAGTGTGCCTAAAAACATGTCTACCAAAGGATTTAATGTTGTGATATATTGATTTGGGAAGTCATAAAACCACTATAAGGCATAATAATTTAAAATTCATGGAAAAAAAATCTATGAGAATCCAATCATTAGACACATAGTTAAAACATATTGCATGGAAATCTCAGAGACGGTACTTTGGCTCACCCTTTTCCATCATATAATTTAAGCTTATGTGCCACAAATATAGATGTCAAGTGAGTTACCTCTATGTGGTGGGCCAAATATTTAAATAAGGTGATATTATAATCAAAGGCATATGATGGCCTAGTGGCTCCCTTCTCAATATGTAACACCTTTTTATATTTAAGGTATTAACCTCGTGCATGATTGTAAGTGCATAGTGGAGGAACTAGTCACAAGAGGTGTATCTATCATTGAAGGTTAAATTAAAATTCCAGGTTATACTAGTTAAATTGGCTTCACTATAGGTGTAATAATGTTATTATTTGGTGGATTTAAATACTATCAATTATTTTATTCATTCTTAATTTCCATTATGGATTGTAATATTTATGCATGATCAAAGGTCTCTTCCCAAATTATATCTCTAAAGCTCTATAGGGCTTTATATTTATTTTACAATTACATAATCATTGCTATGTGGAGGAAGAGTGTCATGATTTTTAAATTTGTGTATCATCTTATTTATTAATTATATTATTCATCTTTAGATACATTATCATTGAAATCCACATAACTAGGGCATAAAGGATTAATAACAAAAGTTGCAACATAGCCCCTTATCCATGTCATATACTCAAATATCAAGAATATAAATATGCTATATAATAATACCACATATCCTATCACTTCCTCTTAATGGAAAAGAGATATCTTTTTTAGATGACATATAACAAATAAATTAGAATAGATATTCTAGAATAGAATATATACAATGTAAAAAAATATTAATTAGCTACTGAAAATAAAAAAAGAAGGATACAAATCATATGATCATCTAGGGTTATGGTTTGGGTAATGTTCAAAGTAAGTTCGGTTCACCAAATGTCTTAGCCTTTTAGGGTTTAGCTTATGTAAATACTATGTTTTATTAAAGGGATGAGTAGACTAAATCAAGGAAAAATATGCATAAACCTATAGCCATTAATTTTTTATAGAATTGACTACCTTTAACATTTATAAAAATAGTAATAAATATTGTAAATAAATATTTATTTGGAAAACACATGATACATATGTTCTACATGAGGAAAACTAAGATGGAAGCTAGTTTGAATGTCATCAACTACATCCCTATGTTAGAAACCCCTCCTTATACACTAGTTCTACAATTGGATAGTAGCATAATGTGTAACTAGTGTCATGATATTGGTGCTAATGTCCTCAATCTAGGATTATCTTTAACTTCTAGGTACACCTCTATTTGGATTTATGGGGTCTATTCCTACATGCATGAATTCTATAAATCTATATTGTGCCTATAATGATTTATTTATGGTTTAAACCCTAATCCTTTATGAAATTAAGGTATGTGGTGAATAGTGTGTTCGTTAGTAGGATAGCCTAGACATCCTCAACACCCTATTATGAAGAGAGTCACCTACATACTAATAATTTGATGAGGAATCAAGCCTAATTTAGTTATCCCCATGTAATTACTCATTAAACTGAAAGTGATGCTAGTATGGTAGTGGATTTAAGTGCCTTGATGTGTTTGAGATTGGAAATCTAAAAAATCTGAGCTTAGGGATGATGTAGATGGTAGTATGGAGAAGTAGGTCAAAATAGGGATTGATAACTTTAATTTTTCTTAACTTGTTTTGTATTTGAATAGGTATGTTTCATATGATTTCCATTTAAGTGGATATAGGGTTAAAATTCATGTATTTATAGTGTTTTATTCCTTGTGTGGATAATAAAATATGTCTATGGTGACATTAGGAAGATTTTTATTTTTAAAATATATTTATTTGGGAAATTTAGGGTAAAGAAGATAAGCACCATTTTGGGTACACCAATGCCATGTGGCTCTAGTGTCCCTTATTATGGTGCTATTGTCTAGTTGGTATAATAGTAAGGCATGAACGTCCTAGATCAAGAAATAAGGGATGTAGGATTGTGTTTGATCTAATTAGGGATTGCATATTAACCTACATGAAGGTTAGTTAAGTTTGGTAATAGGTTTTAGGATAGGTTTAGGGATAATATATGGATATGTAGTCTTAACTAACACTCTTAGCACTAAAATACTAGTTTTAGGTGATTACACTATCACACACAAAAACACATAATCAAATAAAACAAATAAATTATTCATCTTAAAACATCAAATTTGAAGTGTGTGTTCATTTTAGAACACAAAATTAAGTTTTCTAAATATTTGTTTATTTTTTTCATCTTTTATGGGAGATAAAATGGAATTAAACATATTATTATTCTTATGTTTGGCCCTTTACAAATGTATATAAAGTATAAGTGTGTAAGATTTCAGATTGTCAATGACTCCACCAATATGCAAGATGATTCAACCAATACATAGGGATATTATTTTGATATGCAGGGTGGTTCCATAAATCTATAAAAACATAATAAAATATAAAATAGAAACCATGTTTCCACTAATAAG